>JAURVB010001925.1:0-21096 GCA_033002965.1 Piper betle
TAGTCGAGTCAACTTTTAGTTACGAAATTTCCCCAAGACCTCCACCCCAACCTTTCCTCCCTCATTCTGATGCCCGCCCCCATCCTCACCGTCGATGCCCCCACTAGCCGCCCTACCGCTGCCAACTAATCGCTAAGGAGACCCCCACCTTCATGACTGCCGCCCTGCCTCGACCACATACAAGAGCCGCAAGATAGTGCTACTCATCCAAATGTAGATTCGCCGCTGACAGCTCACGAGCCAGTGCCGGCCCATAGCCCCGATCGCCTTGCCAAAAAGTCACCGAAAAATCCCCAAAAAGCTGCCAAAAACTGCAAAAAAACTAGATTCGTCAAAAATCACCAGATTTTTGCTGAATTTGTCCAGCTGAATTCGTCAAAAATCACCACTAGCTAATCTGACCACCCTGACAACTTCCTCTGCTGAGATCTTCCATTTGAGACAGACACTGACCACCATCATGGCCGCGATCACAGCTGGCGATGTCGCCGCACACAACAGTGATGCCGCCCATTTCCAGCAATTTTCTGGCTAGCCACAAGCCGGACTCCGCCGATTGCCACCACCATCAATTTCCCCATCCTCCCCTTTGTCGATCACGACCAATGGCGGCCTCTGCCGCACCGCCGTCAGCGTTCTCTGGCAATGGGCATTGTCACCCTCCATTCGGCATGTTTGCCCATGCCCGTGCCCGGCTACCCACATCATGTATGCGTGATCGTGCCAGAGTTTGCCAGTCTGAGCCCATGTCCGTGTCCACCAACCCAGCCGACTCAGCACAATAGTTAACTCAAACCGAGTTGGTTCACTTTGGTTTGATTTGGTTCAACTCAGTTTGATCTGGTTCAGCTCATTTTTGGACCACTTTCGTCCGTTCTTCTACCGTTTTCAGTAATTCGATAACTTTTATATTAATTTAGTTGCATATTCACATGATTTAGCATTATTGTATGTTATGATGATTTTTCTTTATTCATTGTTTTATTTAATTATTCATTACTTATTTAGTCATTATTATTTATTTATTTTTAATTATATGATGAATGATTACATGATTATTTGTTATTATTAATATTATATTTACTTATGAATATTAGTCTTATTATGTGTATTAAATTGTATATATTTATTTATTTATTTATTTGTTCTTTATGTGCATGTTATTATTTATTTATATTTAATTATGTATTCCAATATTGTATCACTATGATATTATTAATATTCATGATTAATAAGTATTAACATTTGCTTATTTATTTATTTAATTTTTGAATTATTATATATATTTATTTATTTATATGTTTAGTAACATGAGTATACATTGATATTTACTCGTGTTTACCCATATATTTACATAGTATAATTATATTATTATTTTATGATTAGAGTATTGTTCTTGTTTATGTATTTATTATTTATCTAATTATCTATAAGTACATTTTCTTGTTTATTTATTTATTTATTTATTTATTTAAATATTATGTCTCGATTTTTGTGCAACATGTTTAGTTATAGGTTTGTTAGCACTATTTTTTTTATTAGGATATATTGATGATATATGCACACACCACAAACATGCATCATATAGAGATGTTAGTATTTCACTTAGTAGTGGGTTCCGATGTAAGTTTCGGAGTCCGAGCTCGCTGTAGATGTGCAGATATACTTAGAGCTTAGACCACAAGTCTATAGGACTCTCCCTCTCTATTTGACTCCTTTCATGTCAAGTTTAATCGTGCTTTATACATAACATGGCATCGGTAGCGTTTTATTGCATCCCTTTGATGTCGGGCCATTTAGCTGTGTTTTCTTCGCATGTGTAATAAAACTATAGGGATGAGTTCCCTTGTTGGTTTTTGAACTAAAGCTCTTCCCTAAGCCTATTATATAAGTATGTGCATTTTTACGGATTTCACGAATAAGAGAATGATTGGTACAGAGATATGTATGGACCACACTAGTACTCTTTCAAACCCTGAGGTAGTGTGGTGTATGAGGGTACTGCGTAATGCAGCACATTTCTAGAATTTGTTGCACTAACTTAACTATTCCTCTTGCCACTCGAGTACTGTGGCGGGTCATATGGAAGATGTGAGGCTGTAAGCGTTGTATCTATGAATAGGATTATGATCCATGCATGTGAGCCGGCACTTGCTTAAGTATGTTTGCTTACCACCCAGTGTGAGGCTATTTTGAAGATTCATAAGTTTTTTGGGTAATGGAATACTCATTTGCCAGCTTGTATTAGTTATTTTTTGGACCAATAACATTCGTTAGTGATATTTTTTATATAATATATGTAAGTCTTGAAATGTGGAGTTGACTTTGGTGGGAGGATAGATAAATGCTACACAAACTTGAGCTCTGCACAGTTATTTAATTTCTTGCTTTGATTTATGTTCGATGTGTTTTGACGTATATTTAATGGTGTCTTCCATTCTCATGACACCAAGAAGGTTGGTTCGATCTATTTTATCGATCAAGTCGTACCCACCTACAACTTTAAAGATGACTCGATTTGATCGCAATGTTTCTGATTCAGTTCTTAAGTGAATCAAAATCGGGGTGTTACAACTAGACTTGTGGTTTCAAAGGGTAATGAAGGTGCATGCTTGAGAGTACTCAACCTCTATACTTAGGGCTAGAAGTGATATGAAGGATGTGGAGGACTAAAGGAACAGAAATTAATTTTCCCGTGCATGGGATAGTTTTAAAGTGCCAAGGAATGAGATGAGATAGAATTGGACGCTGTCAAGGTGAGGCCCACAACTCCTAATAAGCACCCTTATGAGAGTTTCTTTGAGATGTATAAGAATGATTTCTTTTAACAGGAGAGTCAGTTTATTTATTAGTTATTTCTCGACCAGTAACACTTATTACTTACATTTTTCTATTATCTATGTAGGTAAGAATCTAGAGATCTAAGCGCTATAGAGACTGCGGAGGAGCAACAATGCAACTAGCACACGCACTTACCTAGGCTGAATGAGAATGTGATGTGATAAATTACTATGAATGGTGGTAGATGAATGCCTTAATTTCTGATTGAATGAAATGATCTATGTGTGTCATGTTGCTATGATTTGAAATGAATAGAATAAGCTAATGGGGTCGAGACACAATTCAAGATGAAGAAAGTGCTCATAATTGAGATGTTGAGAGAAAATATCATGTGTTTTATATCTTTTCCACCGTTAATTGTTATATATAGATATATATATATATTGCTTGTTGTTGATAGGATGGTCCGTATTGTACTTTTAGGGGAGACTATGTTCGTTTTGTTTATAAATAATTATTTTCTTTGGACTTTTTAGGTGTTTGTTTTGTTTTGCACATGATTGTATATCATATCATCCATTTAGAACAACAATAGAGCCTAACTATCTCATCCATGCATTAAATGCTTGCATCACCATCTTGAGGCCCTGAGGTTAAATCCGGGTCGGCTTAACCAAATCAAGTAGAATAGCGAACGGTTCAATCATCGGTAGCATTTCCAGTTTGGTTCGCGGGTGGGGGAACCGAAATGGGGTGGTACATCTTTATCCAGCACATACCTCTTTAGGTTTGACATCCATACCTATGACATCACCAAGCCAACCATTTTTCTACACCATTTCCCGTTCTCTTCTCACATCCAACAACCTTCTTATTCACTCATTGGCCTTCTTCTTCTCCTTGGAGCTCCAATATCCCTCCTCCATATTTCTAACCTCTTAGGATGGTAGGTTTTGAGGTTGGATGCCTCAAAAGGCCTCCCTTTTGTCTTCCTCGTTAGTTTTAGGTTTATGTTGCCTCTCATTCTCGTTGTTTTATATATATCACTTGTACTTTTGTGCAATTTTATTTTTATGATATTTTTAAGATATATATGCCTGTTAGGAGCATTTTATTTAGCTTACTAACCAAATAGATATTCCTTTTATAATGCATATAGATCACTTATCTATGCTGTTTTGTTATAAAAATCATAGCTTGGAACTCTCGCAATATATTTGCACTATTCTTCTTTTGTTCCACATATAACATGTAGATATACAACTTTTGTGTTGAGTTTTTACCTGTCAAGCCCTAGAAGCATGTTTCAGCCCATTTGGACATTGTTATCCCATCCAAAAAATCATATGGTAAGCACAATTGATTATAACCGTAGAAATTATTAAAGTCCACTAACTAAATATGAAACCAAAACCTTAATTAAATTACCTAATAAGGTTTAACACTTTAGTTATGACCAAATTAAGATAATTAAGTGATGTTTAAATGTTTAGCTTGTGTGGATGCTTTGCCTCATTTTGCATGCCGATGTAACCCGATTCTTATTCGGTTCCATCTCCGTGCTAGGTATTGCGGGTGAGCTCACTAACTAGAATACAGAGTTCTACTCATCAAGGTCCGGAGGACTCTCCATTTGCTTCATCTCTGCTTGACTCCTTATGTGTCGAGTTTAACCATGTTTAGATATAGGATGACATCCAGAGCGTTTTATCAGATCCCTCCGATGTCGGGCCATTAAACCATGTTTTCTTCCCGTGCTTAATAAACCTCAAGGTTGAGTCCCCTTGATGGTTTTCGAAAGATAAGATCCAAAAACTAAGTATTAAATCCTCTCCGAAGCCTATATATATATATATATATATATATATATATATATATGAAGGTTTATGGCTTTTATGAGTAAGAGTGTGTACGCGATGTATGGATCACACTAGTAGTACTCCTTCAAACACTGAGGTAGTACAGAGTATGAGGGTACTATGTAATGCAGCACATTTCCAGATTTTGTGATACTAACTTAACCGTTCCTTTTGCCACTCAAGTACCGTGACAGGTGTAATATGGAGGATGTAAGGGCGTTAAGTGTTGTATGTATGAATATGAATATTAGCACTTGTTTAAGTATGTTTGCTTATTGCCTAGTGTGAGGCAATTCTAAAGTTTCCTAAGTTCTTGTAGCTAACGGAATACCCATTTGCCAGCTTACTATTTTATCGTTAGTTATTTGTACCGATAATCAAATTTATTTGGTTACTGACGTGGTTTTCTATTAAATGTAAGTGAGGTTCCCTAGCATTGGCCGACCTAGGTGCATTGACAAGTCCTATATATCTTGGGGTAAAAAGGTAATAGATCTTCTATTTTCTACCTTTGTATATACTACACATAATCAACAAAAACAATATAATGAGTATACTAGAATATTAATACTAATGACAAAGAAAACAATCACATCCCTGACAATGGTGCCAAAAACATGTGCTATTTCAATGTATCATGCAAGTGCATGCACCAAACAAGGAATAGAGTGATGAGTAAGAGACCATTCCCACATGAGGATGCATTTTCTTAACCCTATACTTAGTATAATATTTAAGCTATTCTCTTGATTCTAAGCCGATAGGAATAGAAATTATCAAGAAACTAAGCAGCAATAACATTGTTCTAATTGATACACAATTTTGATGCAAATGCTAACACTAGCGTTAGTATGCTAATCTAATTTTTTTGTTATCAAACCGATTAAGTTCTTTCAAATGAAAATGAGAGGATGACTAACTTCACTTAGGTTACTTTGTAAAGTAATATTTCTAGGTCTATCTAATCGCCTATTATGTGGTTAATATCTGGAGAAACATTAGAAATTCTAAAAGGCTCTTGCTATGTACTACAATCTATTGTCTTTACTTCATTCTACATATATGTACAAAAAAACAAGATTGGTATATTACAACTCACTCTCTATATGGATATCTGTGAAATCAAGTGTATGTCTACCTAAGACTCATATACTATTTTAACCAATGATATCAATGAATTACATATGTCTAGGCAAATTCAAATATCTTGATCATACAGACGTCAGCTACGCTTTTGAAGTATTAGGAATAGAAGTACAAAAATCATCACACAACCACACACCAGTCAATAGATAATAACACTTTACATTACATTCTTATTAAGATCATTCGTTCCTCCTAGATATATACAAAATTACTCAATGAAATAATTAAAAACATCAACGAGTTCATCAAGAAAATAAACATAGACAAGAGAAAAATAAGGCATACACAAATCTAATTGTTGAACCATTTGCCCGAATCTTCTCTTCCTCACTAGTTCTCTTTCTTGAAGCTTGATAACGCAGGCTCACCTTCTCAAACTATAAGAGCTGCCTTTCCACACTTAGAGAAGTGAATGAATGGGGATTTTGTTTGAATGAAGTAAAGGGATTCCAAATACAGTTCTGTAATTAGCTTTCAAAAACCATCTCCCTCCTCTCTTCATTGTAAGTGATCTGATACATAGAATGCAATGCTGGGATAGGTAGCTTTATGGCAGCTTCTTTGAAACTTCTTGGTAATTTCCTTGAAACTTCCTATTCCCCAATTGCTAATGAAATGATCTTTTATTATTACCCACATGTGAAGTGTAATTCATTGATTGCAACAAGGTGCTTATCCACATTATTTTCCTTTGGAGTGTAGTGGAGTTGGTGAGATATATTCCTTAGAGTTTAATCATTCGATCATATGGAAGTGATGCACACAAGTATTTGTTGAAATTTGGAATATTATTAAATAACTTGATCTTCAACAAATGCACCCAAGAGGTTCATCTGATGGCTGCAATTGGTGGGCGTGGTGTGATCAGTTAGAACTGTCCACCAACTAGGTAAATGTGCAGATTTTCAAGCTAACACTTTGCAGGATTGTCCGACCTTGGCAGATTCTACATGTAGTCCATCTTAGGATTAGTGGGTGCAGTCTTTTCTTCAATCTTCCTTGTAGTTTCCAATTGGGGATTGAGTTATGCGAAGTATAACAATCAACTCATGTACGTGAAAGGAAAATGTTTGCCTTCGCATAAATATGATATTGATAATAAAGAGATTATAAATGCTACTATTTTATATATTATCAGTCTTTATTGAAACTTAGTATATTAGCTAATCCGGTTATAAAAACAAAGCAAATGCTTAGAAAAACAAACTTAGATCAAACAAAATAATAACTCTGAATGAGAGTTATCATCACTCCAATTAGTCCCTTATTAGCATCCATCATTTGAAAGCTTGGAATTGCCATTAACTATGACAAAGGATAATCATCCTTCTCTTGAGGTACCCCTTCTTTGGAGTTGAAACAATTGCCCAACCACTTGAAGTATGCTTTCTTAGGCAATTCCAATACACTCCCACTTATTATTTCTACATCACTAACCCTGTATGGTAAGAGAAGTTATTGCGAGTATTGCTGAAGCATATGCTAGCCATTGGTTGGTCAATTGCTAACATTAGGGGCATCAATCCATCCTTTTGCATGGATAAGATTTTGTTGGATAATGGCCTCAAAGCTTCAATTAAACATCAATGGTGACTTCATCCAAAAATGAAGGAGGTGGTCAAGGAAGAAATAATCAAGTGGTTAGATGCTGATATCATCTACCAAATTTTAGAAAGTGCATGGGTGAGTCTAGTGCAATGTGTGCTAAAAAAGGGAGGCATGACTATTCTAGCTAATGAGAAAATTGAATTGAGTCCTTAAGGGTTGTAATAGGTTGGAGAATTTCCTTAGACTATAGAAAGTTGAATAAAACAAAGATGAAAGACCACTTCCCTCTACGTTTTCTAGATCAAATGCTAGATAGAGTGGCTGGTGTGACCTCAGGACCACGAGAAGACAGCTTTCGCTTGTCCACATGGAACTTTTACATTTCGACGGATACCGTTTTGTTTGTTTAATGCTCTGGCTAGTTTCCAGCAGTGCATGATGGTTATATTCATAGACATGGTAGAAATGCTTTAGAGGTGTTCATGGAAAATTTTTTAGTCATTGGATCATCGTTTGATAAGTGTCTTTTCCAATTAGACATGGTCCTCTAATGATGTGAAAATAGTCATTTTGTACTTTGCTGGGAGAAGTGTCATTTTATGATACAAGAAGGTATTGTGTTAAGGCCATCAAGTTTCGAGGAAAGGGTTGGAAGTGGACATGGCAAAGATTGAGACCATTAAAAAGTTTCCACCACCGGTCTCAATTAAACGAATTCAAAGTTTTTTTAGGGTATCAAGGTTTTATTGCTGAATCATTAGAGATTTCTCCAAAATTGCCAAGACATTAAGTAATTTGTTGGCAAAGGATAGTCCCTTTAAATTTGATGAAGTTTTCCTACATGCATTTGAGGAGTTGAAAAAGAGTCTTGTGCAGCACCTATTTTAGTCATGTCGGATTAGTTGTTACTATTCAAGTTGACGTGTGACACTAGCGATAATACAATTGGTGTTGTATTGGGCCAACATTTGGATAAGGTCTTTCAGTTAATCTATTATGTTAGCAAGACCCTCAATGATGCACAACTGAGCTACACTACTACGGAGAAGGAGCTCTTGCTGGTGGTATATGCATTTGACAAGTTTTGACCTTAGGGGTTTACCCGATTTTAGTTTTGTCTAGTTCAGGTAGTCTCGAATTGATTCAAGCGAGCTTGAGCCAAAACATTTTTATGAGTATGAGTATGAGGCCCACATGGCCATATGGGCATGTTATTGAGGTAGACTATACCTGACATGCATATGATGGTTTCAGTTATCATATAGTAGAGCATGAGTTATCAGTATATACACGAGGTATACATATGATTTTTATGAGTTAGCCAAAATTTTAGGCCTATATCTAGGCCGTTGCAACGTTTAGTATCCATTTGGGATTTTTTGGGTATTTCATTTGCATGAAGCATAAGAATTTCAGATCACTGGACATTGCCCGTATGGGCCCAACTTGATCGAGTTTAGGGTTCAAGGCCTATTTAGCATTTTTCCCTCGATTCCCACCTATAGAGTTACTTTTAAGACTCGAGTCAGTTTTGACTTTGGATGATCTCGATCCGAGCTTTTTGTCTATATGTATATTACATATACCCATAGGTGGGCCCCACTAGGCAATGAGTTGTTAGAGTTCTAGATTGTGCCACATGGAAAGATCTGGGCCATCCACTCAACCCTATCTTCCACCCAACGGATTTCTCACGATTTTCAAACTTTTACACCATTACCACCACCACCACTTCGGCTCGCCATTGACTAGACTTGGGTCCTCCCTTGCCACCCATTCAGTACGGTCATGACTGCATCACAGCCGGCTTTCCATTCATACCACTCATGGCCACCAGTGCCGCCACAGTCGCCATCGACGACTGAGTTTTTTATCACTATTCATCATCGCTGCCGCCACCCTTTCATGTAGTTTTCCGGCAGCGACGAGCCACCTTCAGTTGATCCGACCACCCCGATGGCTTCCCCTCTCCTAGATCTACATCTTGGGATCAACATCGTCCACCGCCGCGGCCACAACCACCGCCAGTTACATCACCAGTCATCACCGCCATCACGTTCCTCGTCCACCCCTCTGTCGATCCCAACCAGCAGCGACCCCAGCCGCGCTACTGTCGGCATTCTTCGGCGATGAGCAATGTTGCCCTCTGTCCTACTTGTTTGCCTGGTTCATGGTCTGTTTGCCCATGTTCGTACCACATGATCGTACCCGAGTTTGCAAGTCCGAGTCCGCCCCTCCTGTTCATACTCAACCAACCTAGCCCTGGTTTGTTCAGTCCATTCAGTTTGGTCTGGTTCAGCTTGGTTCAGTCTGGTTCACCCCGTTTACTATCGTTTCTCGACCGTTTACGGTAATTCGAAAACCCCCTTACATTAGTTTATATTCATATTTACATTGTTTAGCATGTTTGGATGTAATGAGTATTTTTTATTTATTAATTATTTTATTTATTTATTTATTAATGATTATTAATTTCTTATTATTTATATATTTGTTGACTATGATGATTGTTTACATGATTATTTGTTATTAATAATATCATATTTACTCATAATATTAGTCATATTATGTTATTAAATTGCTATATATATTTATTTATTTATTTATCTATTTGCATGTTCGTGTGTATGTTATTATTTAATTTGTTTAATTATGTATTCTATTATGAAGACTATGATATTATTATTATTATTATTCATGTTTAATTAAAATTAAATATTTATTTATTTATAGAATGATTATGTATTTATTTATTTAATTGTTTATATGATTACTAACACGTGTATATAAAATATTTACTCATATTTAGCCATTTACGTATATAGTATACGATATTATTATTTTATGATTAGAGTATTGATTGTTTTATGTATTTATTATCTATCTATTTATTTATGATTGTTTGTATTTATTAATTTCTTATTTGGTATTAGTTATTCTCTTTATTATATCTTGATTTATGTGTTGTGTGTTTAGCAGTATGTTTATTTAGTATAGTCCTTTTATTAGGGTGTATTGATGATATGAGCACACACCATGAGCATGCATCATATAGAGATGCTAGAATTTTACTTAGTAGTGGGTTCCGATGTAGGTTTGAAGTCCGAGCTCGCTGTAGATGTGCTGATACAATTGGAGTTTGGACCATAGGTCCGTAGGACTGTCTCTCTCTGCTTGACTCCTTGCATGTAGAGTTTGATCGTGTTTTATATGTATAACAACATTGGCAGAGTTTTATCGGATCCCTCCAATGTCGAGCCATTTAGCCGTGTTTTCTATTCATGTTTAATAAAACTAAAAAGATGAGATCCCTTGTTGGTTTTCGAACTTAAGCTTCAGAAATATGTGATATAAGCCTCTTTCCTCTGCCTATTATATAAGTATGCGCATTTTTACGGATTTAATGAATAAGAGAGTGAGTGGTATAGAGATATGTATGAATCGCACTAGTACTCTTCCAAGAATGAGGTAGTGTGGTGTATGATGGTATTGCGTAATGCAGTGCATTTCCGGAATATGTGGCACTATATGTATGTATGAATATGATTGTGAGCTGGCAATTGCTTAAGTATGTTTGCTTACCACCTAGTGTGAGGCTATCTTGAAGTTTTATAAGTTTTCCTAGGTAATGGAATACTCATTTGCCAGATTATATTAGTTATTTTTGGGACCAGTAACATTCGTTACTAACGGTTTTCATATAATATATGTAGGTCATGCAAATCCCGAGTCGACTTTGGTGGGAGGATAGATAAATGCTACGCACACTTGAGCTCAACACAGTATTTACTTTCTTGCATTTTTTTATATTGGATGTGTTTAAATGCTTATTTGACAATGTCTTCTATTCTCATGATACCAAGAGGGTTGTTTTGATCTATTTTACTGATCAAGTCTTACTGACCAACAATATTAAACATGACTTGGCTCGATCGTAACATTTTTGATCTGGTTCTTAGGTGAAATGTAATCGGGGTTGTTACAAATTGGTGGTCGATTGAGATGAAAAACTTTTATTTTAAGCCAAGTGTGTGGAGTTGTCCTTAGCCAAGTCGATAGGTATTTCATTTGATATTTTTTCAGTGTTTATAGCAATGATGAGATTGGATATGAGATCATAATTTCATTATATGCCAGCATGAATCTCATAGACATGCCATGATAAGCTCTAAGACACGCCTTTGCTTTTACCATGCCAGTGATTTGGATAAAGCAAGAGTGTCCACATGCTAAGTTAGTTGAGGTTGAGTTTGATGGTGATCGGGAGTGCCTTGACATTTGGCAACCACATTGCAGCACTTGCTCGTCTTTTGCATGTCAACATATCAGTCCTTCCTTGGGACATGGTGTATATTGTGAGACGAAGTTATAAGAGATAACACAGGTAGAGAGCTTGGTGTAGGGAGATACTCACATAGTTACGTGACACATGAGTAGAGATCTTGAGTGGCTTAAACAGATCCATTAGGCATAGTTTGAGGCCTACTTTTAAGAACTTGGACCTTAAGACAAATTATTGTGGATGAAGGATATGGTTATGACAGTGGAGCCATTGAGGTACTTGGAACACAGATGAGAGTTTGGATAGATGACTTGAGATAGACCACTTCTAGGAGATAACAGTGGATGAGGATGAGTAGCGATGTAGATGTACAATCCCCGGACTCTTCACCGCCTCCCCCTCTTCCACAAGTGTACTTCTGTCCAAATAGTATTATTATTTACTATTCAACAGACAAAGTCATGAACACACCAAGGATGAGCAAGATTACCTTTGACCACAGATTTAGAAAGTTAACTGGATTTCACTCGATCTACGAAGGCTAGATCAGTGATTTCTATTGAGAGGTAGTCACCACTTATGGGAACAATTACAACAGATTCTAGGAGACCAATGTGGGCTCAACTTTATCTTCTCATCGTACGTGTCACCACTATGATCGAGACCCCTCTTGATTAGACACGCATGGGTGGATAACCTGAGCCGAGTTGATAGTAGCTACCTCTGGGGAAATAGACACATGGAGATAAACATGTTAGAGACAGTAATGGGTTCATGACATACATGATCAGGATTAGGCTTCAGTATCTGGATAGCACAACCGCCGTCTGAGGTAGACAATCACCATCCTAGTAACACAACTGTTGTCTATGATGCACAACCACTGTCCGAGTTGCCCAACCACCAACCGTGATGCACTACCACAGACCGAATGTGCACTATTACCGTCCATGATGCATAACCACCGTCCGTTCATTTCACTACAGCCAACCAAGTGGAGCAGTTATTGTAGAAATAAGGGCCAAGTAGTTACTCACCCTACAGGAGGACAACTACTTAAGGATGTTTCTTAGCATTGCATAGAAACCGCATGCCATAGTTTCGGAGCATAGTAGGTCAAAGATTGAGGGATAAGAGATAACTACAATAACAACATATGGGCAAAGGAAAGTTAGGTGTACTTGAATTATTCTAATGTGATGGCACCAGATGAACTTTACAACCATCTTGCATACCATTGCCTTGACTTGGCATTCTTGGCTCATATGCGTATTGTAAGATAGTGTTAGTGACAGCCTTATAGGTATCATCAGGTAGTATTAGTGATAGTCATCAAATGGATATGCATGAATAGAGTTAGAGAACATGATAATGTGATATCCAGATAAGATGACCATAGTGGTCAGATTGTTTAGTAAGCATAACAGCATACATGTGGCCCACAGTCAGGGTTCCACAGATCAGATGGTAAGCAAATGAATAGATATGCGGTTTAACTCATTTAGAGTTTGGCCTAGCGAAAGAGATGTTTTACTCATATTAGAATTTTCGTATAGATGATGGGTTTAGTGAGCAAACGTCCATTAGGGATAGAGTATTTTCCTTGTTCTTCACCAGCACGATTAGGTCCTTACCTTGAGACATAGGATTGAGCCTTTGCCCTAAGTATAGGAGGTGCCTTCGTGGTACTATTTAGGACTTACACTGTAGGTAGCCGATGACATACCCGTCTGGAGGAGACAAATTCACCCAAGCTTGGGAGCGACGCAGACAAGGACTTCAATCAGACTGGATCATAGAGGGACTCAGTGTATGCTCATCTTTGCTTATGGCTTTGCTTGAGAATTTACCACGACTGTAGTAGTCATGTAAGTCAAGATTAATGTTACAAATCGGTACGGGATGGCAGGTCACACACCCCTGAAGAGCGGATGAGACATGTGTCAAACCTCATTATGAGTCCCCTTAGACTCGAGGAGAGATAGTGGTTCTTTGGGTCATTTGAACCCCATCCGTTTAGAAGTGAGTGATTAATACGTTATTGAGAAGCACATGCCTACTATTAGTTGATTGAACTAGAGCCATTTAGGAGCCTTCTCTTAGACTCGTTATTGATTGGCTATCTATAAGCTGGCCACCTATGGCAGAGTCCAATTATGAGGATCTTAGAGATATGTCCATAGATCTACACATATTTTTTAGTCCCCCAGTATCATATATAGAGTTTCATTACCCCATTGTGACTCAGACAGAGATCCTGACATCATCACAAATAAACACATGATGTCAGACTATGTGAGGATGAGACACCTCCCAGTTAGAGCCCCAGAGCAATATGACTAAATTTTTTGGTGAGATCCAGTCTCTTTCCATGTGACTAGATATGTCAGACAGAGCCAAGCTTTGACCTAAGTATGTTCACACTACCTTTCAAGATATATCAATCCTATACTATCTATTTTTCCAAATGGTTGAGATGAGCAGACATTGACCAGTGCATGTGCCACAGACTAAGCGTAGACCCCACAGTTCCATGAAGAGTATGGTATCATACTCCTTGAGATATACTTTACATGTGCAGGTGTACTCGCCATCTTTCCATCACAGAGAGTCTCTTTAGTAGTAGTTAGTGGTCGTATAGATAGTTACAAGAGTCATAGCATGCATAGAGTCATAATAGCTATCCTTGTTCCATTATAGAAAAGAGTGAGATACTTGATTTAGGATCAAATTAGCTAAGACCTAATGAGCATTCTAGTTCCTATTATAGGGACACATAAGTGTTTGACTTATATTGGTGACAGTGAGCCTGAGTTCCTTAGCTTATCCTTTATTTTTCATTAGAGTCCACTATATACTAGCAGGACTCGTAGAACACCCGAGTATAGTTGTAGGACCTAGAGTAGAGTGCCCTGATGGTACACATAGTTGACCTATCACATTGATGAGGATTAGGGAGACATGGGTAGATGTTAGGTTGCATACCTCACATCGAGATAGTTTTCCTAATGTAGCTTAGACTAATACCCGACAGTATTTTAGAGTACATGCTTGACCACCCAGTAGACCCATAGGGGTGAACCTAGGTTTTTCCTGCTAAGGTCATTGCATTTCAGTCTCCATAGTTTGCAGTGACCCTAGGAGTTAGACTAGAAAGATGACTCGAGCATGTATGGTTAGTCCATTGAGACAATTCAAGCATGCATGGTCAGCCCAAGGAGACGATTTGAGCATGTATGGTTAGTGCAGACATGTGATTCTCACATATATGGCATGCTTTGTTAGATGATTCTAGCACGTGTAGTCCATCCAGCCAGATTAGTAAGCGGCTAGTGAGCCTCATCATCTTTTAGAGATTTAGATTCATGCTGGTATGCTTGGACCGTGTGCACCTAGCTTTCGAGGGAGACCTACTAGTTTGTTAGCAAGATGGTATCTTTAGTTGAGTCCTTCCATCGCAGTTGATATAAGAAATTTTGAGGACGGAATTTTTATGAGGAGAGGTTGTAAAACCCCATTTTTGGGTTAAGGTTTTACCCGATTTTAGTTTTGTCTACTTAGGGCAGTCTTGAATCGATTCAAACAAGCTCGAGCCAAAACAATTTTATGAGTACGAGTATGAGGCCCAGAAGGCCATATGGGCATGTTATTGAGGTTGATTATACCCAACATGCACATGATAGTTTAAGTTATGATACAGTATAGCATGAGTTATCAGTGTGTACACGAGGTATACATATGATTTTTATTAGTTAGCTGAGAATTTTAGGGCTAGATCTAGGCCATTGCAGCGTTTAGTATTCATTTGGGATTTTCTAGGTATTTCATTTGCATGCAGCATAAGAATTTTGGATCACTGGATGTTGCCTCTATGGGCCCAGCTTGATCGAGTTCAGCGTTCGAGGCTCATTTAGCCTTTTTTCCTTGATTCTCGCCTATAGAGTCACTTTTAGGAATCGAGCCAGTTTTGACTTTGGATGGTCTTGATCCGAGCTTTCAGTCTATATGTATATTGCATATACCCATAGGTGGGTCCCACTAGGCAACGACTTGTCAGGAGTTTTAGATCGTGCCACGTGACAAGATATGGGCCATCCACTCAACCCTATCTTCCACCAAATGGATTTTTCATGATTTTGAAACTTTAACACCATTACCGCCACCACCACTTCGGCTCACCGCCGACTAGACCTGAGTCCTCCTCTAGCGACCCATTCAGTGCGGTCGTGACCACCTCGCAGCTAGCTTTCAATTCTTACCACTCACGGCCACCGGCGCCGCCGTAGTCACCGTAGATGACAAAGTTTTTAATCACTATTCCTCATTGCCGCCGCTACCCTTTCATGTAGTTTTTCGGCGTTGACAAGCCACCTTCAGCTGATCGGACCACCCCGATGGCTTCCCCTCACCGAGATCTACAACTTGAGACCAACATGCCGCCCCTTTTCGGCCGTTTTTAGACCGACCAGCGACCGGACTCCACCAGTCATCACCACCATCACGTTCCTCATCCTCCCCCTGTCAATCCCAACTAGTGGCAACTACAGCCACGGTGCTGTCCGCACTATCCAGCGACGGGCATCGCCACCCTCTATCTTGTCCATTTGCTCGTTCCCCTAGCTAGCAGTCTGCCTACACGAGACCGCATCCATTTGCCCGTGTTTGTGTCTACATGATCGTGCCCGAGTTCGTTAGTCCGAGTCCACCCGTCCTATCATGCCCTCTCAGCCAACCTAGCCCATTTTATAGCCTGGGTTGGTTCAGTCCATTCAGTTTGGTCTGCTTCAACTTGGTTCGGTCCGGTTCAGCCCGTTTTCTGTCGTTTCTCGACTGTTTTCGATAATTCGAAAACCCCCTCACATTATTTTATATGCATAGTCACATTGTTTAGCATGTTTGGATGTTATGAGTTTTTATTTATTAATTAATTATTTTATTTATTTATTAATGATTATTAATTTTTTATTATTTATATATTTGTTGACTATGATGACTGTTTACATAATTATTTGTTATTTATAATATTATATTTACTTATTAATATTAGTCTTATTATGTTATTAAATTGTATATATATATATTTGTATGTTTTTGTGTATGCTCTATTTAATTGTATTTAATTACATATTCTGTTATGATGACTATGATATTATTATTATTCAAGTTTAATTAAAATTAAATATTTATTTATTTATTTATTTCTGGAATGATTATGTATTTATTTATTTAATTATTTATATGATTACTAACACGAGTATATATAATATTTACTCCTACGTAGCCGTTTACATATATAGTATATGATATTATTATTTTATGATTAGAGTATTGATTGTTTTATATATTTATTATATATCAATTTATTCATGATTGTATGTATTTTTTTATTCATTATTTGGTATTAGTTATTCTCATTATTATGTCTCCATTTTCATGTTGTGTGTTTAGTGGTATGTTTATTTAATATAGTCTTTTTATTAGGATGTATTGATGATATGAGCACACACCACGAGCATGTGCCATATAAAGATATTAGTATTTTATTTAGTAGTGGGTCCGATGTAGGTTTCGAAGTCCAAGCTAGCCGTAGATATGCTGATACACTTCAAGCTTGGACCACAAGTCCATAGGACTCTCTCTCTCTCTGAATGACTCGTTGCGTGTATAGTTTGATCGTGTTTTATACGTACGATAGCATTGGCGGAGTTTTATTGGATCCCTCCAATGTTGGGCCATTTAGCCGTATTTTATACGCATGTTTAATAAAACTAAAAGGATGAGATCCCTTGTTGGTTTTCAAACTTAAGCTCCAGAAATTTATGATATATGCCTCTTTCCTAAGCCTATTATATAAGTACAAGAATTTTTACGGATTTCACGAATAAGAGAGTGAGCCGTATTTTATACGCATGTTTAATAGAACTAAAAGGATGAGATCCCTTGTTGGTTTTCAAACTTAAGCTCCAGAAATTTATGATATATGCCTCTTTCCTAAGCCTATTATATAAGTACAAGAATTTTTACGGATTTCACGAATAAGAGAGTGAGCGGTATGGAGATATGTATGAATCGCACTAGTACTCCTTCCAAGAATGAGGTACTGTGGTGTATGATGGTATTGCGTAATGCAGCACATTTCCGGAATATGTGGCACTAACTTAACTGTTCCTTTTGCTACTCGAGTATCGTGGCGGGTGATATGGAAGGTGTGAGGGCGTAGCACTATATGTATGTATGAATATGATTGTGAGCCGTACATGCGAGCTGGCAATTGCTTAAGTATGTTTGCTTACCGCCTAGTGTGAGGCTATCTTGAAGTTTCATAAGTTTTCCTAGGTAATGGAATACTCATTTGCCAGATTGTATTAGTTATTTTTCAGACCAGTAACATTCGTTACTAACGGTTTTCATATAATATATGTAGGTCATGCAAATCCTGAGTCGACCTTGGTTGGAGGACATATAAACGCTACACACACTTAAGCTCAACACAGTATTTACTTTCTTGCATTTATTTATATTGGATGTGTTTTGATGCTTATTTGACAATGTCATCCATTCTCATGACACCAAGAGGGTTATTTTGATCTATTTTATCGATCGAGTTTTACTGACGAACAATATTAAATATGACTCGATTTGATCGTAATATTTTTGATCTGGTTCTTAGGTGAACCAAAATCGGGGTGTTACAAAAGTCGTTATGCACACAGACCATCTAACCATCAAACGCCTCATCGAAAAGAAAGATTCTAAATCTATGCCCATTCTTTGGGTTCTTTTGATGCATGAATTTGATTTGGAGATTCAAAATTGGAAAGGGAGTGAAAACCTGGTGGTTGATCATTTGTCGAGATTGGAGGGGGAAGCTAAGCTACAAATTTGAACTCTGATCAATGAAAGTTTCCCGGTTGAGCAACTTTTAGTAGTGTCCACCGACTATTCACCTTGGTATGTTGATTTTACAAATTATTTAGTGAGTAAGGTAATGCCTTTTTTATTTAGCTTCTCATCAAAAGTAAAAATAATACTTGATGTCAGTTATTATTTTTGGGATGAACCATTTTTGTTCAAACAGTGTGCTAATTGTGTTATTCAGAGATGTGTGCCTGAACAGGAAATGTTGGATGTTCTTCATCATTGTCATGCTTCAAATTAAGGAGGCCATTTTTGGCAGCGAATGAACAGCTATGAAAGTTTAACAATCCGGTTTTTATTGGCCATCATTGTTGTGTTCACTCCTTTTGTTTAAAGATGTGATAGGTGCCAGCAGATTCTTGGCACCATCAGATGTCCCTGAATGTCATTTTGGTGGTGGACCTATTGGATGTGTGGGGAATTGACCTCATGGGGCCCCTCCAATCAAATTCTCTACATTTTATTGGCTGTAGATTATGTCTCAAAATGGATTGAAGATACAACTTTTCCCACTAACAACGCTCACATTGTATTGAAATTCTTGAGGAAGCATATTTTACTATATTTGGGATTCCTAGGGCGATTATTAGTGACAAAGGTTCACATTTTTGTAACCGACAATGTAACACCCCAAATCCGGTTCACGCTCGTGAACCGAACCAGTATGTTACAGGCGCTGGTTAGGTCGGCTAACCCGAACCTAACTCATGCGGATCCAATCTCGGCATCTTAAGTTGAAGATACAACTCGTAATGCATTGATGATGCACAAACCCTAACATGGTACTACATGAATGACATGCAATTCAAACACACCAATACAAATACGACCAAAGTCAATGAAAATTCTAAAATAAAACAGACAGAATCTCCCCTAAAAGTGCAAGTAGGGTCCACCCTATCAAAACAATATATACCAATATATATGCACATATCAACAATTTTAATCACACATAATCTAATATACTGTATATTCATTATAGAACTTGGGCCACACTTCTGCTGTGCACTCTGATCACATCTCACCTCTTGTCATCATGTCTTAGCTTTTCATCATGTCATAGCATCATCTCATTACATTTAATCATATCCTATCATGTCTTACCATTTCACATCATTCACAATATAATAGCATCATAAATAAAGTATTAACCACTTTATTGATTGACATGTGTGCAAGCGACAACAGTGCTCCTCTGAAGCTGGCTCCTCCAACTCGTGATTATTACCTACATATAGTATAAAAATACGTCAGTAACAATTGTTACTGGTCCGAAAAATAAAATAACTATAACAAGCTGGCTATGAGAGCAAACTCTCATATGAAAGAAAACATCATATACTCCACGTGAACACTCTGAAGGGAACTACTGAGGAGCCACTGGGCTGCAGACCCGGTAGCATCCCGAACTTATTGATCTGCTCTTGGTATTGTGCCGCTCTCGGCACTTCTTCTTCAGTACTTCACGTAAAACTTTATCCTAAGCCCTCTCCTTACCTCCATATTTCTCCTAGCCTTGAGCACAAAGGCCAAGTACTCTCAGGCAATAGCCTTTAATACCCTTTGAACCACAAGTCTAGACATGCACTGTACTAAACAGTACCCGTAAACCTTCACGTTCTCCGGGTGTGAGGAACTCAAACACGGAGTTGTCAGGATCCCTCGGGATTGGAACAGTCCGCTAGCACTAATCCAGAGCCCGCTTTGACTATCACGACATCTGCTCATGGTACGTGCAGTCGGTTTCTCCATCTCTCGTCTCACTGAAAATGCGAAAACTACATATATATAGGGTTGGGTAGGGATTTATATAATAGGCCCGGAGGCAATTTGTGGTGGATCTTGTTTTCGAAATCATCCTTGAGGGGTTATTAATCCAAAAATCTGTTTGGTTAAATGGCCTGAGCTAAGTGGGATCCAATAAACTGCCACTTAACCCATCCTGCAAATAATAAGATAAACATACAATAGAAAGACGTAAACAGAGTCGAGTCCTAAACGGACCTGGTAGAAGCTCCAAGCATGTCATCGCGCCTAAGCGGCAAGCTCCTACTCCGTACCTACACATCAAAACTAAATACTAACGCCCGCTAACTAAATGATGCAGCAAACTCAATGAACATCACACACAATACGAATAACATTCATCAACAGTCAAATAATCATAAGTATGAAAGAATTTCTAACTCCTATTCATACCAATCCTATCGTATTTTTCTAAGTTACGTCGTAATCACTTATCATGCTCTCATTAGATCACTTACTCTTCATTCACACTTAATCTCATCATGCAACTCATCGTTTCATCCATAATTAAGCATTAATCACATCATTAAACCAACCCTAGCATGCTGTGCTAACAATCATCAAGTTTAAATTATAAATTCGGAGGTAATTATACCTCATGTCATCGGCAATCGGCGACGGCTAGGGTTTCCGTCGCGCGTCTCGGAGCTTGAATCCGGCGCTCGTCGGCGTCCGAAGCTCGATCGGGCTCGACTGGGTGAGCCCCGCGGAAGATCCGGCGAATTCCAGCTAATCCAGTTTTCCGGCAAGTTCTAG
>JAURVB010001926.1:0-14993 GCA_033002965.1 Piper betle
ACACTCGTTTTGCAAGCGTCCCGTCCTTCCGCAATTGTAGCACTGACGGGGCTCCCTGCATAACCCTGAATGCATCTTGTTGAAATTTTTACATAGTCGATACGGAATCTCCTGAAACTTCCTTTTGCGGTTCCCATCGACATTCCGTTGATAGATCTGCTGCTGGTGTTCTTCAGACCTATTTTTGCTACTACCCTGGTTGGCATTCTTATGTTGCATAGTAGCCTTCCCCTGTTTCTATGCACGGACATAGTCGTACACCAACTCATGAGTAGTGGCTGCTTCAATCACTTCGGTTATAGTGCCTCTTGGCGCCGTAGCTACCCTACTCCTCAATTCTGGCTTTAACCCCAGAAAAATTTGTCTGCTCTGGCCCGGGCAGTTGCCAGACTCCCAGATGCAAATCTCTCCAATTGCAAGAAATTTTGGGCATACTCTCGGACTGAATCATCCTTCTGAGTTAGAGTGGCAAATTCCAGTGCTTTCTTCTAGACAACAGACTCAGGAAAATATTGTCCATTGAAAGCTGTTACAAATTCCGCCCAAGGAATGGACGAAATCTCCCGTTGATGGAACACAGTCTTCTCCATGGACTTCCACCAATAGGATGCTTCCTCCTGAAGCATGCATGTCGCCAACCTCACTTGATGGCGATGAGGCACAGAGAGAGCTCTAAATGCTTTTCAGTAATGTCCAACCAGCTCTCCGCCTTCATTGGATCAGTCCCTCCAATGAATACCTCAGCTCCGTTCTTCCGGAATTTCTCTACAGTGTATCGATCACTGTCATCCCCATCTGGCACTGTGTACCGGTGGCACCGGTTGAGTTCTCTGCTGCCGGGTCAGCTATTCCTACCCGTCTTGGGCACTCCCTGATCCCCATTGGGACGTTACTAGGACCCGCAGCCGAATTTGGAGCTCCATTCCCCATTACCAATCCCGGTAACCTCTGCACCATGTTCTGAACCACAGAACTGGTATTTTCTGAGCCTGCGCTAGTCCCTATATGGCCGTCAAAATTTGGCCTAACACACTCTCAAGGTTTGTGTCTGACTGCGCAGCTTAGCTCGACTTCCTTCAGGTGCCTGCCATCTAAAATTTATTCCGTTATGGTTCATTAATTTTTTTTCAATGATTACTTAGGTTTATTAGGGAGGTCCACTAATTCCCTAATGACATACCCTATTGGAGAAAGATAAATATTGGACTCTTCAACAAGGTACTTGAGTCATAAGATGTGAGCTTTTGGAAACCTTGCTCTGATACCACCTGTAACGACCCGCCATTTTTCACGATATTGTGGGCCTAACTGGCTAGGTGTTACTCAAAAGTAAAGTAATTATGTCAAACATTTTTTATAAATAATAACATATATAAAGATCCCACAGTCTTGGACCGTTTCCCAGCAGCCACACTTATTTCTCAATTAAATAAAAAAAGGAGTCCTCATATTTATTTTGCTCCATACTCTGGATGTCAATCACCTAATCTCGTATCTGCACACCTGCGGAGGCAATTCCGCGTTAGTGATTACAACACTAAGTAGTATAATAGATAAAACAAAACAAGTACATTCCACTATTTCCTTATGTTTATTTTAATATGCGGTGGAGCGATTCTGCTATACTCCAAAACAATGCGGAGGAGGTATCCGCTGTGATCCGCACACCCCGCCCGTAGCCATTTTTGTGGGGAGGCTACCACTACCGTCTCCAGTGCCAGTGCCTCGCACACCCCGGACCGTAGCCTTTTTGTGGGGCGGCTATCACTGCACTGCACCAGTGCCTACGTGGAGGCTATCACTGCATCATCTATGCCCGTGGCCTCACTGCACTACCGTCCGCGTAGCCTTTTATAGGGCGGCTATCACTGCACTCCAGTGCGATGGAGGAATCGTTGTGCCTCACTCACCCCGTCCGTAGCCTTTTTATGGGGTGGCTATCACTACTCCAAAATAATGTCGATGCATTACAAAATTCACGTACATAACACGACCCAGTGTCAGACTGAGTCAATTCATTGACCCCGGTTGCACTCGGTGCATGGTAGTCGAATCTGGGCTCAGGCCGACCTAGGCGACCAACAAGGAAAATATGATGTTCTATCTATTATACGTACCTGATTTGTGATTACGTCTGACTGTGACCCGTGAACCCTAATGCAGTAATGGGGAGGTCGCCTGGGACGGAGATGAGGGATGAAATACTCCCTCCTCCTGCATATATATACACTTCAACCATTCCCTCCATTAAATTCTCATACCCCATCATCCATTGGTATTTCCTAGGTTCAACGACCCCTTCATTAAATTCTCACACCCCATCATCCATTGGTATTTCTTAGGTTTAACGACCCCTTCATTAAATTCTCACACCCCACATCCATTGGTATTTCCTAGATTCAACGACCCCTTCTCCTTTTATAAAGAATAAATGACGGTTAGGGTTTGTGGAAGCACCCTTTCACCATAATTCCTTTAACCTGGTAATTGGGTAATTAACACAGTTCAATTAACCTTTTCACTCAACCTCTTAAATGGTATGGTTTACTTTACTAGTTTAAACGGGTCTATACCCCAAATCCCACCGCGTCGAATATATATATATATATATATATATATATATATATATATATTCCGGGTCTTTACAGAAGAGTTATGAGGAATATTTAATAAAGACTTCACCTTTAGCATATAAAATTTATATTTGATAAAAAAACGATTATTCTTATAATAAATTCGTAAAGTAAAATAATGGATTAATATAAGATAATCGTCTAGAAATCACGAGATAGCATAATTAATTAAATAAAGAAGTGTTGAACCTTATTGAATTAAATAAATTAATTAATCTGACATATATAAAATATTTAGTTGTGTGCATTTTCGATGTGTGTAAAATTATTCTAAAGTATAATTTTATGCCCTCATTCATATTATGGTTAGTGGATTACAGTCGGACGAACCCACAAGTCAGGTACATATAATATGTAGAACATCATACTTTCCTTGTTGGTAGCCTAGGTCGGATTGAGCTCAGATTCGACTACCATGCACCGAGTGCAACCGGGGTCAATGAATTGACTCAGTCCGACACTGGCTCGTGTTATGTGCGTGAATTTTGTAATGCATCGACATTATTTTGGAGTAGTGATAGCCACCCCATAAAAAGGCTACGGCCGGGGTGAGTGAGGCACAATGATTCCTCCATCGCACTGGAGTGCAGTGATAGCCACCCCATAAAAAGGCTACGACCGGGGTGTGTGAGGCACTGGCACTAGAGTTGGCAATGAGAGCTTCCCCACAAACGGGGCATAGCAATCACCTGAGTGTAGTGATAGCTGCCCCACAAAAGGCTACGGCTGGGGTGTGTGAGGCACTAGCACTGGAGTGCAATGATAGCCGCCCCATAAAAAGGCTACGGCTGGGGTGTGTGAGGCACTAGCACTAGAGTTCGCAAGGAGACCTTCCCCACAAACGGGGCATAGCAATCACGTGAGTGCAGTGATAGTCGCTCTACAAAAAGGCTACGACCGGGGTGTGCAAGGCATTGGCACTAGAGTTGTGAGATCCCTCAACTTAGTCCCACATCTAATACCTACTGGTTTATAAGTGGGAATGGACTAGAGATCTTTAACTTCCGGGGTACCCATTTTAAAGAAATGACTTAGGCCCATTATGTTACACTTTGGGCTGGGTCGTTACAAATGGTATCAGAGCCGACCTGGTTCCGTGTTAGATGGTGGGATGGACTAGGGACGTTGGCTAGGCTGCCGGTCACGGGCCAAAAAGTCACGGGCTGGGGATAGCAACGGGCCAAGACTAGAAACGTTGGCTAGGCTGCCGGTCACGGGCCAGAAAGGACTTGTGCTGGGGCTAGCAACGGGCCAAAAATAGGCATTTCGGGGACGAAATTTCCTAAGGTGGGTGGATTGTGAGATCCCTCAACTTAGTCCCACATCTAATACCTATTGGGAGAAGATCCTGTTTATAAGTGGGAACTGACTAGAGATCTTTAACTTCCGGGGTACCCATTTTAAAGAAATGATTTAGCGCATTACGTTGCACTTTGGGCTGGGTCGTTACAAATGGTATCAGAGCCGACCTGGTTCCGTGTTAGATGGTGGGCTGGATTAAAAACGTTGGCTAGGCTGCCGGTCACGGGCCAGAAAGGTCATGGGCTGGGGCTAGCAACGGGCCAAGAATAGGCATTTCGGGGACGAAATTCCCTAAGGTGGGTGGATTGTGAGATCCCTCAACTTAGTCCCACATCTAATACCTACTGGTTTATAAGTGGGAATGGACTAGAGATCTTTAACTTCCGGGGTACCCATTTTAAAGAAATGACTTAGGCCCATTATGTTGCACTTTGGGCTGGGTCGTTACAAGAGTGTAGTGATAGCCTCCCTATAAAAAGGCTACGGCCGGGGTGTGCGAGGCATTGGCACTAGAATTAGTAGTGAGAGCTTCCCCACAAATGGGGCATAGCAATCACCCGAGTGCAGTGATAGCTATCCCACAAAAAGGCTACGGCCGGGGTGTGCGAGGCATTGGCACTGGAGACGGTAGTGGTAGCCTCCCCACAAAAAGGCTACGGCCGGGGTGTGCAGATCACAGCGGATACCTCCTCCGCATTGTTTTGGAGTATAGCGGAATTGCTCCACTGCATATTAAAATAAACATAAGGAAATAGTGGAATGTACTTGTTTGTTTTATCTATTATACTACTTAGTGTTGTAATCACTAACGCGGAATTGCCTCCGCAGGTGTGCAGATACGAGATTAGGTGATTGACATCTAGAGTATGGAGCAAAATAAATATTAGGACTCCTTTTTTTTATTTAATTGAGAAATAAGTGTGGCTACTGGGAAACGGTCGAAGACTATGGGATCTTGATATATGTTATTATTTATAAAAAATGTTTGACATCATTACTTTAATTTTGAGTAACACCTAGCCAGTTAGGCCCACAATATCGTGAAAAATGGCGGGTCATTACAACAGTGATCTTTTGAAGGATTGACTTGAAATATGGTTACCATTAGCGGAGGATTATAGTACAACATATTACAAATACTGCATTTAGAACTAGATATGCTACGAGTTTTTGGTCATGCCTTTCGGCTTGACCAATGCTCAAGTAGCATTAATGGACATGATGAATAGAGTGCTCAGCCCATACTTAAATTAGTTTGTAATAGTCTTTATGGATAATATTTTGGTGTACTCTCCATTAAAATAGGAGCATGAGCAGCATCTTCCAACTGTACCACAAATTCTAAGGGAGCACAGATTATCAAGGAAATTTTCAAAGTGTAACTTTTGCCTCTTAGATGTCAACTTCATATTGTGTCAACAGCTAATAGAGGCAGTTGTACAATGGGAGCAGTTGAAAACACCAATGGATCCTTGGTCTCGCAGGGTACTACTAGAGATTTATCTAGTTTTCTCCTTTATAGCAACCCCTCTTACACGACTAACTAGAAAGGAGGAACATTTTATCTAGACAGATGTGTGTGAATAGAGCTTCATGATGCTGAAGGAGAGATTGACTTTAGCACGTGTTCTCAGTTTGCCAGAAGGACATGATGATTTCGTGGTCTACACAGATACATCAGGAGTTGGCCTTGGATGTGTTTCGACCAAGAGAGACAAAGTTATTGCTTATGCATCTTGACAGCTAAAGGAGCATGAGTGTAACTATCTTACTCATGACCTAGAACTAGCAGCAGTGATCTATGCCCTCAACACATGGAGACATTACCTCTATGGGACTTCCTTCAACCTTTTGACTGATCACAAAAGTTTGAAGTATATCTTTACAAAGTATGATCTAAATAGCAAATAAAGGAGGTAGTTTGAACTATTGTCTAATTTTGAGATTGACATCTCGTACCAAGAGGACAAGGCAAATGTAGTAATAGATACTTTAAGTAGGAAGCCATTTCGTGGTTCAATGGGAATAGCAGCAATTACAGTAACTTAGAATGATATAAACCCAAGGCAGTTAGTGGGAATGATGGCAAGACTCTCAATTTAGCCAAGTATACATAAACAAATTGGGCTGCACAAGAAGAAGATGGGCAGGTGAGTCATTGGATAGTACATAGAATTTACAAAGAATGATCCTGAGATGTAGATGGATGGGTCAAACTAAGAGGCCGTCCTTTTGTACATGACATCCCCAAGTATCCTGGACTTTGCAACACTATTCGTCATGAAGCCCATACTTCAAGGTGAGCAGTACATCTGGGTGGAGTAAAGATGTATCATGATGTTTAGCGATCATATTGGTGGCCAGGATTGAAGAGGGAAGCAATTTGATACAGTCGCAAGGTGTTTGATTTGCCAACAGGTGAAAGCTGAACACGTTCGACCTAGTGGAACTTTATAGCCATTAGAGATCCTAAAGGAATGGAAGTGGGAGAGTATAACATATAATTTTGTGATAGGTTGCATAAGACCCATCATCAAAGAGATGTCATTTGGGTAATAGTGAATTGATTGACAAAAGTGCGCATTTCATACCAATTAGGATGGATTACCCACTGACTACTTTGGTGATATTATATAAAGATCAGATAGTACAACTACATGAAGTGCCTTTGGAGATTATACCGGACAAAGATCCATGGTTTACATCTAGACTCTGGAGAGAATTCCCGATATTCAGGGGCACATTTCACCTTCAGATTGATGAGCAATCCAAGAGGACCATACAGATGCTTGAGGCTTAGCTCAGGGAATGTATGCTTGATTTTGGAGATAATTGGGAAGAACAACAACAGTTGCTCATAGTGGAATTTGCCTACAACAACAGTTATCAGAGCTAGCATTAGAATGGTACCATTTGAAGCACTATATGTTAGGACGTGCAGATCTCCAGTGTGTTGGGTTCAAGGCAGTGAGACATGGTAGTTGGTCAAAAGATGATTCCGAAGACACAAGATGTGTGATGCAAATCTGAGAGAGAATGAGGTCAGCTCAAGACTGACAGAAGAGCTATGTTGACCAGCATCGATGTGAGGTTCACTCACATTCGGAGATCATATTCTGTTGAATGTCTCCCCAACCAAAGGAAACATGAGATTTGGTAAGCAAGGGAAACTCAATCCTCAATACATTGGACGGTTCGATGTTCAAGAAGGCATCAGCCAAGTGCCATATTGCCTAGCATTACCGCCTCACCTATCAACCGTCCATGATGTATTCCATGTATCCCTATTGAAGAAGTATCATCCAGATAACTCTCACATGATAAGTTTCTAGAGATAGAGCTTTGCTCTAACTTTACGCATAAAGAGGATGTTGTGAAGATCGTCGATCATAAGATGAAGATTCTCAGACAAAAGGATATTCCCTTTGTACAAGTGCAATGGACTCGACGAGGAGTTGAAGAGTATACACAAGAACACGAAGACATGATCAAGAGGAGATATCCAGAATTATTTTAGCAACCAGCTACTTGACAATGTAATCAAGCTCAAGACTTCAAATTGAATAGATAGTGCATGATAGCCAATCCTCCTTGAGTTAAAATTTCAAGGACAAAATTTTTATAAGGAGGTAAGGTTGTAAAACCCATGACTCGAGTTAGGGTTTTCTACTTGTGAACTGATCGGCAAGCTGTTGGTCCTAGTCGAGTCAGTTTTAAAATACGTGTCCTTAACAGAGGTCGGCCATGCATTATGAGCCATGGGGATCAATTTTACCAAAGTTTATGATGGCAATGTCAGTAGCACAATAGGAAAATGAATTATTAGAATATATGATAGTATGCTAGACATTTGTTTATTTCATGCATTAGACCGTAGAACTTAGAATTAAGCCATCTATCGTGTTAGGATGTGTTAGATAGTATTTCCTGATGGGTTAGTAGGTTTAAAACATATTATTTTATTTATTTGACCATGTTTTAATTTGTAGAATTTTATCATATTTATTTTATATTTTTTTGAATTTAAGTAGAGCGAGTCAAGTTTTATTCACAAAACTGCCCCAGACCAGCACTTCTTCTTCCTCATTTCCTCCACCAAGCTACCGGACTCCACCAAGCTACCGCCCTCGCTGCCACTAACTACCACCACCCTAGTAAACCCCTCACCATTGACTCCACCTCACCTCCTCCCCATCTTCCTTCACCTCTTCCTCGTTTTCTCTTTGATTTCAACTTACAGTCGCGCCCTGTCACCTGCATGTGTCACCATGTAACGACCCAGCCCAAAGTGTAACGTAATGGGCTAAGTCATTTCTTTAAAATGGGTACCTTGAAAGTTAAAGATCTATAGTCCATTCCCACTTATAAACAAGATCTTCTCCCACTAGGTATTAGATGTGGGACTAAGTTGAGGGATCTCACAATCCACCCACCTTAGGAAATTTTGTCCCCGAAATGCCTATACTTGGCCCGTTGCTAGCCCCAGCCCATGACCTTTCTAGCCCGTGACCGGCAGCCTAGCCAACGTTTCTAGTCCAGCGCATTGCTAGCCCCATCCCACGACCTTTTTTGGCCCGTGACCGGCAGCCTAGCCAACGTCCCTAGTCCATCCCACCATCTAACACAGAACCAGGTCGGCTCTGATACCATTTGTAACGACCCGGCCCAAAGTGCAATGTAATGGGCTAAGTCAATTCTTTAAAATGGGTACCCCAAAAGTTAAAAATCTCAAGTCCATTCCCACTTATAAACAGGATCTTCTTCCAGTAGGTATTAGATGTGGGACTAAGTTGAAGGATTTCACAATCAACCCACCTTAGGAAATTTCGTCCCCGAAATGCCTATTACTTAGTCTCATATCTAATACCTACTGGGAGAAGATCCTGTTTATAAGTGGGAATGGACTAGAGATCTTTAACTTTCGGGGTACCCGTTTTAAAGAAATGACTTAGTCCATTACGTTGCACTTTGGGCTGGGTCGTTACACACCACCAGCCATCAACACCAACAATGACCTCCGGCAACCCTCCCTAGCCCTTCCCTCATCCTTTCTGACCATTCGCTGGCCTGTGCGTGTAAAGACCTGGAAAATAATAATAATAATAATAATAATAATAATAATAATAATAATAATAATAGTAATAATAATAATAATAATGACATTCGACGCAATGAGATTGAACGTCGGAAAAAAATTCGTTAGCTGGATAAGTATGAATTACCCGGTTAATTGAAAAGTAATTTTTAATTGGATAATTCTAGTTGAATTGGTTGAATCGACTCCATCATTTATCCAATTAACCATTTAAGTGAACCATACCATGTACCCATTTAACAGGTTAAGTGGACCATCATTTCCTTTCTTTTCATTTTGTTCCATGCATACACATGTTTCATAAATCAAAAACATGATAAACATAAGAATTAAATAAGAAATCAACAAGGGAAGAAGAAAACCAGGAGGGCCAAAACGGTGATGCTGACTAGATAGAGTCACCTTGGAGGGCCAAAACAGACCGTTGAGGAGGCACACAGGTCTGAAATCGGAGGGGAGGACAGGTCGGTGCTGCCATGGGTGGTGTTGCTGGCTAGACGTGGATCCGCCATGGAAAGTGCAGACTGGCCGTCACGTGCGGTGGTGCTCGTCGTCACCTTGATGGGGCAGGACATGGTCGCCATGGCTGCTGGTCGGCTACCATTAATGGTGAAATTAAGGTCCCTATATAGGGTGTAGTCCGAGTTTCATGAGATAGCAACGGATAAAGATTGGATCTTTGGGGTTTTTCCAATTGGATCAGTGGGTTAGATAGAAGATGGGGTCTGAAATTGGGTGGAAAGAAAAGAAGACATGCTGGTCGGGTGCTGTTTATGTGGCCAACTTGAGTAGTCGTCATGGGTCTGCTCAGGTGCTGTTTATGTGGCCGACTAGGGTAGATGCTATGGGTCATGGGCTGATTATGTGACCGACATGGAGTCACCATGGTCAGGTCGGGGTTGCTGATTGGGTGGCCGGAATGGGGTCGCCAATGACTGGTTGAGGGTTGCCATGTGGTGGCCAAGTTGAAGACGCCATGGCAGCAAATGGAGACCGCCATGTTACTGGTTGGTTGCTGTCACAGGGGTCAGTTTAGGGGATAAATTTTTCACCCAAACTGCCACTGTGCGGCGTATTTCCTCCCTGGAAACACCAGCTAACACTACCTCCGCACCCCAACATGCTGTGGTGCACAGCGGCCTCGGACCGCACGCCTACAAGTATCGCACGCACCCAGTCCCGGTACCGCGCCCAGCTACCAACGCATGCGTACCGTAACCAGGTTACCAGCCCTTGTACCGAACACACACACCGATCACCAAGTCGCAAGTGATTACACGCCCCACGTACCGAGTACCCTGCTCGGTGCCCCTAGACCACGGAATCACTGGTCTAGACCACGGTGCACAAACATGACGGATACATCACACCAATTACAGGATAAATCCCAACCTCTATTCTTACAACGTGAATACAGGATATACACAGGTAATCCCTATAGACTACCCGCCGGTCGGGGACATGCAAACCTGACGACTGTGCCTCTCGACCCTCACTCGACAGGACTTAACCCAACCCTCGGCTCACCGCGCAGGGTTGCCGAACAACAAGTGTGGAGCCTTGACCCTAAAGGCAGACGACGACTCACCCCGGTAATCCCCTTGGTGTTCCAGACCCTCCTCGGCCTGACTGCAGTAACCCCAAGGCATCCCCTTGCCCGACCAAGTTTCACTCCCCCACTGAGATCACTCACACACTCAACTCTCTTTGTTGTTCTGATTTCTACATAAGGATGGCATCTCCTTATATAGACCTTCCGGACTAGTGGGCACCATGTCCCCAGCTTGCATCCTCACCGTCCAATCCACGATCAACGGTCCTCATGCTCCAAGCCTTGTCATCACTCACCCCTGGGATTCTAGCAAAATTACCGGAAAGCCTACCCCTGGGTGTGGCGCAAAAGACTGATCGCATTCTTGGTTCGACCCAACACCGAACCCCTCCTGGGTGTGGTGTGGTCGCCTTATCGAACCAGCGACCCCAGTACTGAACCCTGGTCTGCCCGTTCCACAGCACCCATGCGCGTGCACGATAACCCCTGCTGCTCCTTGGCTCGGTCACCTACACACCTGCACACCCGTGACTACTGCCCATTTGCACGATAGCGCACGGCCCTGGTGCTTGGCTCGCCTGGTCATGATGCCTGGTCGCTCGCATCCCACGCATCCGGAACCTGAACTTCTACCCACCACGCTGCTCGGTAGAATGCCCCGGCTGCGCCTGACCTTGCACGCGCCTAGAACCCGCACCACACTCGGTACCAGGTAGCGGCCTGCTCGATACACCTTACCGACTAATTGTCCGCCACAGCCTGCTATCGGTACTGCACGGTAGCCTGCCCGCACAGCAACTCGCCCGATAGACCACAAGCGCCAGTCAGACCTTGGACTTGCCCACATCACGGATAAATGCTCGGTAGGTTGTTCAACACTCGGATAGCACCAGCCACCCGACTTGGACGCGGGAATGCTAGGGACAACCGCCAAACCCTAGCTCTCGACCGTCCCATGAGCTAAACCCCGTAACAGTTGCCATGCATGATGAAAATACCGGCTATCACGGGTTGACAACAATAAAGCTGGGAGCTTTGGGGTCGTTAAATGAATTGTTAGCAAGTAGAATGGCAACCAGATAAAGTGAGTTGCCTTAGTCAAACGGTCCACAACTACCCATATAGAGTCATGTCTCTTCAAAGTCCTTGGGAGTTTAGTAAGAAAATCACATGTGACACGCTCCCATTTCAAGGTAGGTATATCAAAAGGTTGTAATAATCCACCAGGTTGTTCTTGTTGGGCTTTGATCAATTGGCACGTTTAACACTTGGAAACAAAATCTGCCACATCCCTCATCGTCCCAATCCACCAGTAGGTTCGTTTTAAGTCCTGGTACATCTTTGTAACACCAAGGTGTAATGAGAACCTTAATGTGAGATCCCTCAACTTAGTCCCACATCTAATACCTACTGGGAGAAGATCCTATTTATAAGTGGGAATGGATTAGAGATCTTTAACTTCTGGGGTCCCCATTTTAAAGAGATGACTTAGTCCATTACGTTGCACTTTTGGCTGGGTCATTACAAATGGTATCAGAGCCGACCTGGTTCCGTGTTAGATGGTGGGCTGGATTACGAACGTTGGCTAGGCTGCCGGTCACGGGCCAGAAAGGTCATGGGCTGGGGCTAGCAACGGGCCAAGTATAGGCATTTCGGGGACGAAATTTCCTAAGGTGGGTGGATTGTGAGATCCCTCAACTTAGTCCCACATCTAATACCTACTGGGAGAAGATCCTGTTTATAAGTGGGAATGGACTATAGATCTTTAACTTTCGGGGTACACATTGTAAAGAAATGACTTAGCCCATTACGTTGCACTTTGGGCTGGGTTGTTACAAATCTTTCACTGCACTTAGGTGAATGCTACGCCCCGTTTGTGGGGAAGTTCTCACCGCCAACTCTAGTGCCAGTGCATCACACACCCCGGCCATAGCCTTTTTATGGAGCGGCTATCACTACACTCCAGTGCGATGGAGGAATCGCTGTGCCTCACTAACCCCGGTCGTAGCCTTTTTATGGGGTGGCTATCACTACTCCAAAACAATGTCGATGCATTACAAAAATCACGTACATAACACGACCCAGTGTCGGACTGAGTCAATTCATTGACCCCGGTAGCACTCGGTGCATGGTAGTCAAATCTGGGCTCAGGACTTAGTCCCACATCTAATACCTACTGGGAGAAGATCCTATTTATAAGTGGGAATGGACTATAGATCTTTAACTTTCGGGGTACCCATTTTAAATAAATGACTTAGCCCATTACGTTGCACTTTGGGCTGGGTCGTTACAAATGGTATCAGAGCCAGGTTGGTTCCGTGTTAGAGATGGTGGGTTGGATTAGGAACGTTGGCTAGGATGCTGGTCACGGGCCATAAAGGTCATGGGCTGGGGCTAGCAACGGGCCAAGTATAGGCATTTCGGGGACGAAATTTCCTAAGGTGGGTGGATTGTGAGATCCCTCAACTTAGTCCCACATCTAATACCTACTGGGAGAAGATCCTGTTTATAAGTGGGAATGGACTATAGATCTTTAACTTTCGGGGTACCCATTTTAAGGAAATGACTCTAGCCCATTACGTTGCACTTTGGGGTTCAACGAGTCTAGGGATAGCAACGGGCCAAGACTCACAAACGTTGGCTAGGCTGCCAGTCACGGGCCAGAAAGGACGTGCGCTGGGGCTAGCAACGGGCCAAGAATAGGCATTTCGGGGACGAAATTTCATAAGGTGGAAGGATTGTGAGATCCCTCAACTTAGTTTCACATCTAATACCTACAGGGAGAAGATCCTGTTTATAAGTGGGAATGGACTAGAGATCTTTAAGGTACCCATTTTAAAGAGATGACTTAGCCAATTACGTTGCACTTTGGGCTGGGTCGTTACACTTAAACAATGAGCTTCCTCCAGGATATCTCGCTTTTAATGCATCATTGTTGGGTCCACACAACCTCCCTCTAAATCTGATTACACTGTTGGAATCTGCTACGATGTCGGGATTTTTGTCCAACATTTCATTCAGCTTCTCATCTTCCATTTGTGTTAACTTAACTCAGTCCACCAATTCATTTGAGATAACTTGGTTTGCTAGTAGTCCTGTCACTCATTCCACCGGGTTAATAGCAACCACCTCAGCTGATATAGCCCAAAGTTTAGCTGGCTGTTGACCCTTGTCCACCTTGCCCTTCCGACTCAACGCGTCGGCTACAACGTTCGCTTTTCCCGGATGGTATAAAATTTGGAAATCATAGTCTTTCAAGTATTCTATCCACCGCCTCTGTGAAGATATACATCAAAATTTGGGTGAAGATATACTTCAAACTTTTGTGGTTAGTGAAAAACTCGAACTGTGTGGTCCTCATTCTCAGCTGTCCTCGATTTGGACCGCAAAAAGTTTTGCCTTCCCTTTGTCCACCGATTTTGCAGGTGTTGGGTACCGATTAGGAACTTGTGTCTTCTCCTTTTCATGTTGCTCCTGTTGTTGCTTCAGGGGCTGACAACACTAATTTTGTAGGTGTCCCATCCTTCCGCAATTATAGCACCGACGGGGCTCACTGCATAACCTTGAATGCACCTTGTTGCAATTTTTACATAGTTGATACAGATCTCCTCAAACTTCCTTTTGCGGTTCCCATAGACATTCCGTTGATAGTTCTGCTACTTGTGTTCTGTACACCTGTTTTTACTACTACCCTGGTTGGCATTCTTATGTTGTATAGTAGCCTTCCCCTGTTTTTGTTCACGAACATAGTCGAACACCAACTCATGAGTAGTGGTTGCCTCAATCACTTAGCTTATAGTGCCTGTAAGATCCCTCAACTTAGTCCCACATCTAATACCTACTGGGAGAAGATCCTGTTTATAAATGGGAATGGACTATAGATCTTTAACTTCCGGGGTACCCATTTTAAAGAAATGACTTAGGCCCATTAGTTTGCACTTTGGGCCGGGTCGTTACAATTGGTATCAGAGCCAACCTGGTTCCATGTTAGATGGTGGGATGGACTAGGGACGTTGGCTAGGCTGCCGGTCACGGGCCAGAAAGGACGTGGGCTGGGGCTAGCAACGGGCCAAGAATAGGCATTTCGGGGACGAAATTTCCAAAGGTGGGTGGATTGTAAGATCCCTCAACTTAGTCCCACATCTAATACCTACGTGGAGAAGATCTTGTTTATAAGTGGGAATGGACTATAGATCTTTAACTTCCGGGGTACCCATTTTAAAGAAATGACTTAGCCCATTACGTTTCACTATGGGCTGGGTCGTTACAATAAATAAATAATAACATATATAAAGATCCCACAGTCTTAGACCGTTTCCCAGTAGCCACACTTATTTTTCAATTTAAAAGATAAGGAGTCCTCATATTTATTTTGCTCCATACTCTGGATGTCAATCACCTAATCTCTTAT
>JAURVB010001927.1:0-86648 GCA_033002965.1 Piper betle
GAACCCGGATCGTAGCCGTTATGTTCCTCCCTAAATTAAACACCTTTTACCAGATCTTCAAATTCATATGCCCGTGTTTAATCCCTAAAAGATACTTCAAGAAAACCCGCTTATCCAAAATAGACCATGTCATCGTATATAATTCATTGTTTCAGGATAATACAGTGGGCAATTCTTGCCGACACTTGGCATGGCTTCTGTGAATATTATAATAGATCACCATACTTGCTGAAGGGTAATGAACAGACATGATTATTTGGCCTAAAGAACTCGGAGGCTTCCTTTGTGACATAATACGTAGTGGAAGAGAGATAAAAAGGGGGAGGTGAATGAGGTGGGTTTGATCTAAGTAGATGTTGTAGGTTAGAAACTTGAGAGAGATGTTGAAAGCTGAACCGAAATTCATCCCACCAAGCAACCTATCGCTATCTTCCCCCACCCAGCTCCTCTTGGGAATGTCTACTTCTTCCCTTCCTCCTCATCATGGTCATCTGATCTCCATTTGTTTTAAAGTAGCTTCAATCTTTGAATGCACGCCGTCAAGCTCTCTCCAAACGCTATTTTCTGATCAAACCATTCTTCCTTTTATAGAGTGCCCATCTTTGATATTAATCTCTTATTTAGACATACAATATTACTCCTGGTACATACCCATCGATTCCTTGAGATTATATTGCACTGGGTTAAACAACTATAACTCATGATATTTTGTAGTTAACTAATTCATGCGATCTTTTTCATCTGTGTTAAATTTGATCAATATATACGAGGAGATCAAATGTGCTCAAGAGGTCACTGGAGGCCTTCAGAGGACGAGAAGCTCAAGGAGATGGTAGAACAATATGGGCCACACAACTGGAACGCCATTGCCGAGAAGCTCCAAGGAAGATCAGGTCTGTATATAGTGATTGTCAATATATATGCTACTATAAATACGCCATGAAAGGAAAGAACAGCGATTATTGGGTAGGTGATCTGATGTATAGTGTTGGTGGACTTGGTGCAGGGAAAAGTTGTAGATTAAGATGGTTCAATCAATTAGATCCTAGAATAAATCGAAGTCCCTTCACCGAAGAGGAAGAAGAAAGGCTTTTATCTGCGCATCGTGTCCACGGCAATAGATGGGCAGTGATAGCTCGCTTGTTCCCTGGCCGCACAGATAACGCAGTGAAGAACCAGTGGCATGTGATAATGGCTAGAAAGTATAGAGAGAGATCAAGATACCTTGCTGAGAAGACACCCCAAAGGTTCATCGATCACACCCAAAAACTGAACAAACTAATGTGCACGTATAGTTGGAGAAGCTTCAAAGATGTCAATATGGAAACAGATCATTATGGCTTACAACATCCATATGAAGGTAACAAATCCAGTAGATGCGGTACGTACGTACGTATTACCCTATATTGTAGTACTCTTGAAGTTACTTGTATGTTGTATGTTGCAGGTAGGGATCAGAAGAAAGTAGCATTTCACGACTTTCTTAGTGTGAATAGCTGCTCCAAGGAAATTGATCAAAGAGTGACTAAGACCAAAAACATTGGCGAGTTGGAAGTTGAAAAGACTAGAGGCATTGGCAATGCTGGTACGTTGTTCATAGACTTCCTAGACGTCGGACAGATCAACTCACCCTGATGATATAATGAATTCATGTATATGGCTTTGTAATATATGAATCCATATCCCCGCTCATAGTTTTTGCTACGGTAGAGGGATATAAAGCCACCAAATCAGTTAAAATGAATTGGAGAGAAAATTAGAAAATCTCGAATTTATTAATTAGGATCACGGTGGCTGGCTGCTGTCTCTCTCCCTTAAAAAATGAAGGGAATATATAAGGGTTCTGTATATATTGAAAACAGGTGTGCTAATTTGTAAATATATCAGCTCGAGTAAGAAGTATAATTAAGCTGAGATGTATATATATTTGATGTATATAGATGGCAAAATAAAATAGTTACAAAATAAAATATTTATGTTCAATATATAAAACTTAAATTTGATGTGATTTACGAGCTAATTAAATAAATATAATCCAGGTGATCAGGCTATTGATAACAAGGATATGAAAATTTTTACTTGCGCCAACATAGGCAGCTTACACTCATAGTGACACTTCTCACATGTTATTTTTGTGTTGGCAGTAGGTAATACAGTTACTATCGTGACATGCAACGATCTCTATTTACATTTTAGCTAGTCTTAATTTTACGAAGTGAAGACAACAAGATACAAAGTTGATGACAAACACAAGGAAACATTTTGAAGCCTCGTGATGTTTTTAGTTCGACGTTGATTCTGTAAAATTTGATGGGATGTTTGGTTGTGTTCTTAGAATTTTTATTAAAAATATATAAAATACTAATGATGACGGCTAATGCAGTTGGCGTTAAAGGTTGGCAAAATATAAATTGATGGAGATTCTCTTTACAAAATATTACACAATAAAAAGGGGGCTAACCTCACTCTATGTTTTTTTTCAAACATTTAAATTACACTCCCTAGATAATAATCATAACTTGTCAAAAATTACCTTGTAAACTTAATTGTCCCTTTCAATAATTGTAACAAAAACGAATTAATGACAGAATTTTTAAAATTTGATTCAAAAGTTTCAAGTTATTTTTCTATATTTTTAGCTTTATTATAATTTTTGCTCTTTAGTTCCCCTTCTTATACAAAATATTTATCTTTTTTATTGCATAATTCACTTTTTATTGTTAATATCATTGATCTTCTATTTCTTTGAGAATTTTTTATTCAATATTGTAGTTTTCTTTATCATTTTTATCTTTTATCATTTATTCCTCAATTTTTAAAAATCCCGCTTTTACATATTTTCTCTCCAAAATTTTATTTTCATTTTTTGTAAAGGGTGTATCACATCCTGTGCTTATAAATATGTAACAATATCTCTTAAAATATTTCTTCTTTTGACCGATGAAAGTTTTTCTCCAAAATATTGTCGTCTCAAAAAATATAAATAAATATGAGGTACTTTTATTATTATATTTAATTTATTTTTTGTATATTTTGGTTTACAATAATTTGATTATTTTTTATACATCTTTTTTTAAAAAATATTGCACTCTTTCTCTAAATTAGTGAAATAAGAATGATATTTAATTTTTTATACATAAAATTTTTTGATTAATGATTTTTAATTAAGATTACTGTGTTTTTTTAAATGAATTGTTCTGAATTTTGATATTTTTTCTTGTTTATATTTTCCTACAAGAATCAAATTGATATACATCTATTATTTTTTTGGTTTAGGTACTTTTATACTATTTTAGGTTTATAATTTAATTAACTTTAAAAAATAGATTTATTTTATAATTTGCTAACTTGGTTATTTGTAAGTTTAATAGTATAATATTAGAATATTTGTAAAGACAAAACCCGGGGATTGAGGTATATGACTAGTTAATTAATATTTACCGTGGTGTTTTTTTAATGCCCAAGTTATCATTGACATTATTTTGGCAGTTGCACGCCCATAAAAACATTAAAAAAATATGCGAGCTATATTCGGGTACTTCAAAAAGGGTTTGCAAATTATTATTCAATCAATAGCAGAGTTTAAGAACGAGGATAATGTAATAATTATGTTGATCGCCTTTAGAGTAAAGGGTCATATATCACATCAACAAGTAGCTAAAACATAGATTTAAAATACTCATTAATTAATTACTGGCACAGACGAGCCATAACATTTTTCATTTTTCATAATTTACTCGCACAAACTTTTATTTTATATATATCTATTCATCTCCACATATATCAAAGCGGCTTCCAAGCAAACACACGCAAAACCAGTGATATCGAAGCATGTCTTGTGACCTCATCGTTCATGGCATCGTATAACCTGCAAATAAAGGAAATGAAAACGAGATAAGGCTATTTTTTTCTGATACGTCTTACCACATGATATTCCTAATTAACAAACATTATTCATTTATCTGGACGTGAATCAATACGGCACAAAAACATGGTCACATAGATAAATTTATTAAATTGTTTTATTACCTCCACATTTCTTGCCGACTGGCCTGTTCCTGATGTTGCAGCGCTTGGGAACAGTGATGGCTATGGCGGGCTTCATACCTGCCTGTTTGGCCAAGGGTGACAAGAACACTGCACACAAGCACCTTGGTGACCTCGTTATCAGCACCGAGACCATGGTGCAGCATGCCGGTGGTACCTTGGCCCTGCCGTCCTTGGAAGCTGCCAAACATGGGCTCAAGCTTGCTGCTGCCGTGTTGATAGGTGTCTTCCCACACTCTCCGGCAGCAACAACATCATCAATGACATACGAAACCATCAAGAAAATAACCAGCATTGTCATAACAGCCACAGGCAAGTTCTTGTTACTAGTAGTAAACATGCCTGTAGGTGCTGATGGTTTAAACCTTTACAATTTGGTTCGAGTGGTTTGCGTTGGTTGTGTTTATAAATCCTTGCTACGTGGGGTATAGTGTGAGGAGGTGGCGATAAATGGATTGAAGAAGAAGCTTTTGTGCTTAGTGGGGTGGTTGTGTTATTGGTGAACAACGCCAAGTGGCTTGGGCCTTGTCTGATTATTTCAACGTTGATCATTGATGTATCGGTCGACTGAGATAGTAATTAAAGCTGGACGACTATATATGATGCCACTTTCGTAGAAAACGCAACTGCGCCTCTTGAATTCAATCACCACGCCAGTTTTCTGCCTTCTACCCATGAAGTAATTGGTTGGGGATTTGTTACTTTCGATGCTAATGGTGATTTATTTTTATTAAATGCGGCTTTTTTGGGTGGGAAATCCTTCCTGCACAACTATAATTTTCCTTATTATTCCATCCTCTCGCCCAATTAGGCTTTCTGACTTGGGTCTCTATTTGAGCTTTATAGCCAACATTGGGCGGGCTGGCATCCATTACCCAGACCGGATCCGGCTAAAATTGGCTGGGGCCTGCCCGACCAGGCCCGTCTAAAGACATGGCCCAGCCCTTTAATAATTATCTTCACCCTTTGACAGTTGTTTGATAGTTATAGGTGACCAATTGAGTTAATTATGATGTGATAGAGATGCAATCTCCAAGAAAAAGAATAAAAATCTTACTAAACATATATTTACGAGAGAAGAGCAAATAAACTTTCGATCTACTGGAAGACGTCCCTTAAAATTCTTTATCCATTGAACTTACCAGAGACAAGCACCTTTCGTTTAATCTCTCAGTATGATTCTTCCCCACAAATTACGGACCAATCGCATCAATCACATAGTTGGAAAACTTGAGAAGTTTCTAATGATCTTCTGCCTCTATCTGAAGTCTGATCAAAGGTTGAATCGACATTTTATAAGCCAACTAAATATTCTTTTTTTTTTTGGGAAACAACTAATTATTCTTTACTTCCGTCAACAACCAGGATCCTCGAGAACACCACAACAGGACAACTTTACGATAACTTATTCATCAAGAACACTAGTTTTTATATTAATACGCCTCAATGGGCACCGGTCGACCATTCTTATCACTTTTGCACGCTAAAGAGAACAAAAGCAACTTGATGGAATATATAACACGCCCAACATCTCCTTTCCGGCTACCTTCTATTTCTCTGTCATCAAAGCTATCTTTTACACCTTCATTTCTCTTAGCCTGGTAGAGATCAGAAGAAAAAAGATGGGTAGGAACCGATCGGTGGGGGTCGGCATGGACTACTCTGCAAGCAGCAAAACCGCTCTCAAATGGACAGTTGACAACCTGGTTGATGCTGGTGATCGCATCATCATAATCCATGTTCATTCTAGCAAGTCTGAACATGCTGCTCAGAAGAAGCTGTGGGAGGACACCGGATCACGTAATCTATTCTGTTTTTAAGCCCTGATTTTTGTATCTTAGTTGAGCAGTTCATGTTCTTTCCCTTTCTCTTGTATGGACTTGATTGTTTAGTTTTGATTGCTCCACCTTTGGCACTCTATGTTTTTAGCTCTGATACCATTGGAAGAGTTCAGAGAAATCAATTTATCTAAGCAGTATGGACTTAAACCTGATCCTGAAATTCTAGACATTCTTGACACCATCTCAAAGACCAAAGAGGTATTTATTTGTAACTTCAAGCAGTTAAATTCTTTGTACAAAAACTAATTAATTGTTGCTAATAGAAGAGATTTGGAGTTGGGTGCAGGTCAAGGTAGTGTGTAAGGTGTACTGGGGTGATCCAAGGGAGAAGCTAACTGATGCAGTTGAGGATCTGAAGCTGGACTCTCTTGTGGTCGGAAGCAGGGGACTGGGCAAGCTCAGAAGGTAACAAAACTTGATCATTGAGCTGTAACCAACAACTGGATATTTATACAGCGAACATTATAAATCAATTACAGTTAGAGATGTAAATTAAAAACAACAGTTAATATGAAAAGAATAAGACTTTGAAGAATTGAACTAAAAAATCGTTGATTGTGAAAAATCTCTTCTCTATGGTTTGATTTGGTGCAGGGTATTGCTTGGAAGTGTAAGCAACTTTGTAGTTACAAATGCGACGTGCCCGGTGACAGTTGTGAAGACTGCGGCCACGCATAAAGCATGAATTGTGATTGCGAGTTGTGTGCGTACGTATATCTATATGAGAACTGCTTCTTTCATCCTGATATATGGACAATTTATGTTGAGCTTGCGTTTGAGTTTTCATTTGGCATTGTTTAAGTGGTGATGCAAACTGGGTGTAACTATATCAATGTTCAATATTTCAGTCTTTAAATTTAATGCCAGAAAAATTTTTAATTTCTCCATTTCCAAATACATGTTTTTGTCTACGCATTCACCGATTGAACCTTAATTTATTCCAGAGCCTTTCCTCACTTCAAGGGAGTAACGCTAGTTCCCTCTGGTCATGTGTAGACTCTACTTCTCTCTTTTCTTCGAGTTCAAAGATCCCCCTAACTTTAAACAAAAAAAAAATCCCCCAACTCTCTGCCTTGCATATTACAATTGTTTCTTCTGGGTCGTGGTGCCCTGCATTCTTGTCACGAATGCATTTTTTTATCACATCTAATACGTTTATTTTGTGATCGGCGTGATGAGACGTGACGGCTGAGTGAAACAAGGCTTACGTATATGTAACTTATGCCTCATTCATACCCACGGTCTCGGTAATGTTAATTAGACACATCTAGTATGTTTTATTAGGTTCATGTCAAGACCATTCGACGCAACTCCATCACTTACACTCTGAACCCATCGTCTCAACTCCAAGCCCGTAAAACTTCGAGCTAACTCTCCAAACGTGAGATTTTTAAAGGGAGAGCATGACCAAGGCAGTGTGATTTCTTTGTTAAGTTATATAATATAAAAAAATTAATGTAAAGAAATTTTTTAAATATTAGTTATCAAAGATTGGAATATATTTTTAATATTATATGGTGGTTGAAAAACCGGTCTTAAATACTAGAAAAGAGAATTTTTTCAATAATGAAGCTTTGGGTTAAAAAAACTAAATTGACTTAATCTAAATTAATTTAAATTTAAAAATTAAAAAATACATAAAAAATAGCTGGCGGCGGATAAAGAGATGCCAGAAAACTTGGGGTTTTTTTAATGCTGTTGATAAAATGTCAATTTGATTAATTGAAAAAAAATCACTATCCCTCTATACCGGACATCACTGACAATTTGTATTTCAGGCCAAGGGTCTGGGGTATGCCATGAGCACGGAAGAGGAGCTCAAGGATCGCTGCAACACAGATCGTGTTCTCATCCACCATCTCCACTGCCTTGACAGGATCCATAACACAGTAACCCTCCCTCAATTTCACTTCCTTCAACTCTACTTCAAAATTCCGCGCAAACTTTTCCCAACAAACCTATACAAGACAGTCTCATTACGTCAAACAATCATAACTGCCTGGAACAAAATAGCATCGTCCTTGTGTTCAATACTAATCACTACAACTTTACCTGAACATTAGCGCCAGTCACGATGTTGGGTTTATCATAAGGTTTCCCCTCTGCCTTTCCCTTACTCCGCCATTTCCTTTTGAATGCTAGACCTGCAAGCATGACTGCTTCAGATGAACCCACAATCCCTACTCCGACAGCTGCTTCTTGTTCGCCAATAGGAGCATGGGATAAGTTCGCTATCATGTTGACGCAACGATTCTAATGAAATGATCAAAGTTAAGTTCAGCTAATCACCATATATTTTCTTGTGACAATGAAAACAATAGAATTAAAATATACAGCAATCTAGCTTCCACGAGAAATCAAGGCAAAATTCTATTTAAGAGAAATGAATTGTTGGTTTAATGCCTTTTAAAAACAATTTATGTCTGATGTATGGCGTGCATTACTTTTTTGAGTGGCTTTTCAACTAGCCAACCGTTTTTGTCGTTTGAAGCATTAACCACCACTTCTAGGCTGTAAAAGACTCAGTTGTCATTTTAGAAATTGTTATTAAAACAAAGTCATTAATTGAGTTTATAAGGTTCTGTATGACTAAGTTTTCATCATTTTGTCATCGGTTAAGGTTAATGTGGTTAAATTTTTATCGCTTAACATAAACCATTAGGCTAATGATGTTTCCTATTAATAAAATTGATAATCATAGTATTTTTTGTAGTTATTAAGCTTAGAATGTAGTGAAAAATAATTAACTCAAATCCCTAGGATTGTTAAAAAAACTGCCTAGAAAACAAAATTAACAAAAATATTGTCTAAAACATCTTTGCCCGCACAAAATATAAAATATTCCAACCATACAAATAAAAGTTAAGTACTATTATAAACTAATAAATAAGGACATAAAAAAGATAATCTAAATAATCTCATGAAAGCAAGACTTTGGCAATTAAATTAAAATTTTCAAAATTAAAGTTGAGGTAGAGTTAAATTTTATTAATACATGCAAAATGAATAAATAACTCCCAATTAAATTGATATAGTTATAATAGAGCCTTCTACTATTATCATTTATATTCTATTCACTTAAATCAAACAAAATTTTCACCATTTTTTAATATAGTGAATATATTCTTTACCATTTTTGTACTTTGTTTAATTAAGCATGGTTCGTAAACTAGTAAATCAAATGACCATTTATAACCCTGCTTACTTCCTCTATTAACCACCACTTACTTCACTTGACTGACCATTTTTGTCGGCTAAAACATTAACCATCTTTATTATAATAGAGGAGTACGAGAGAGTGGTTGGATGTCTTAAAATCTTCCCCCAATTTCTATTGAGATTTCTTTAAAAAGAAACTTTTGTGATTTAAACAAACTTAGAAAAGTTATTGATGGTCTAATAAATCACAAAACATCTCTTCATCGCTCCACCTGCAGAGAAAAAATTGATCCATTCTATTTTAGGAATAATTTACCAGTAGAGGCACTAGTAGATAAGAGTGACAATATTGCTTTGTTCTTTGAAGACAATATTTTTAGCATGCCTTGGTAAATATAATTTGTTTGCTCTATTTCGTAAATTATAAATTGGCGATAATAGGTTTGCAAACTTCCTCCTATTTTTTGTAATATTTCCAACATGAACTGCCAATTATATTAAAGAAGCGGTTCCTTTTTAACGAGCTGACTAAAACTACTACACCAGGCATTAGCCATAAACGTTGATAAACTCTCCACTAGTAACATTAGTTATAAATATATTATGCATCCACACATACAGTAAGGGTAAAACTCAAACCAAGAACAACGTATCACCGGGTGTAAATATCAAACAATTAAAACCCCCGCTCTTTTGTAAGTAAAAACATTAATTTTATAACTCAGAAGTCAGACTCAACTCAAGCGTATTGCAGATGGAAGCCTACACATAGTCGACTCCAAGCTGTTGGGAGTCATTTATATTATATTTATAATAGTATAAAAAAAGTTATTGTAATTAGTATTTATTGCTTTTTTTGAGAATTAAAACTGATAAATATATAATTTATATTTCTTAAAATATTAACTTAATTAATCTAAAAATAAAAATATGTTTTAGTAACTTTTATGATATGATGGGAGTCAAATTACTAAATTTGTGAGTGAAATCTGCCATTTGCTCAACAAGCAACGGAGAGTCGACCAGGAAAGTTCTTAGAGTCGTTTTAAAACTATGATTCTACCATAGAAATCAATAAAAATTTCATCAATTAATTACTACATAAGTTGACTACCATCACCACTTCGTAGCAAAGAAATCAATATTAAATGTGGACATCAATAAAACCAAATAAGGGAACGAAAATAGGAAAAGAAAAACAAGAAATTAATGATGGATATAATATATATATATATATATATATATATATATTGATAAATGGTCAATATCTGACCTGGAGTTCGGTAGTGACCGGGTACTCATCCATATCAACATAGTTCTTGTTAATGGATGATAAGGTTGTCGCACTCGGCCACCATCCACGTCGTAACGAAGGAGGCCAGATTAAGCCGAGGGTTGCCATCAAGCATCAACTCGTCATTGATCACCTGATACGCCGCCTCCTTTGGGATCGACTTCTCCAGCACCTTGGACCTAAAAATCATACATTGCAAAACAAAAGATATAAACTCGCACAAAAAAATAGGCAAAGTTAGCGTCAACAAAGGGGAAATGATTGTTTCAGGTAGATTTAAGCAAGTCTAACGTGTCAGTACCGGATATTGTTTTGCCAAATTCCTGGAAATTGAAAAAAACAATACCACCAAGAATGAGCTTAAGAAAACCAGAAAGTATAATAGAAACTACTGAGGATGATGTAAAAATTGTCTTTGAGAGAATTAAAGAAACTACATCTACATCAGTAGATAAATATTTAAATAATTCTGTTTCTTCCAATGTAAAAAGGATTTATATCTCTACTCAATAAATCCCCCATAGGATTTACGCTGAAGAACCTACTTTTTCTAAGATGGAGTTTCATGTTAATGTTGTAAAATTTAAGCCTGACAGAGAAAAGTGTTTTGCAGAGTTTAGTCTTCCTAGATATGATAGTTTTAAAAAATGGTATTTTAGCACTTTACTAGTGAACAATTCAAGATATTTAAGGAAAAATATTATAAATATTTTTAAAAATAGGATATAAAATATCTTTTGTTAAGTGGTTTAAATCCCATTATTCTTCTTTTCAAATTCTTGTGTGGAAAGAAATAAAATGAGTGATGGAAAGAATATAACAAGTAAGCATCCACCGATTGGTAATATTAATTATGGTAATATATAGGTTACTGCCTTTGTTAGTGTAGAACCTAAAAAGGTAATAGTAAATAATATATTTACAGATATAAAATAAAATGATTATACCCATTTATATCTGCAGATTATTGATTCTCATCTTTCACATATTGAGGGAAGATTCTTACCCGAAGAGACAAGGGTAAAGAAAAATTAGAAGATATTAACCACTCGTGTTAAGTGAATTTAATACTGGTACCTCATTAAAAAAAATGACAAATAAATTTCAATGGTCGACATCATTTGGAGAGGTCATCATTTATTTACTTAGCCGTGGATACATAAACAAATAGTTGAAACTCAACGATAAAACATAATCTCAAATAGAAACCAAAAAATATACCATTCTACTACCAACCAAGACTACCAAAAAACGCACAAAAAGAGATCACCTAGCACACGTCATGTGCAACCTTCGAAGACGTTTTTCGACATCACAACTGAAGAATACAGAACCTTTGCAGGATTAATCCCCATGTTCTTCAGATATTCGACATCATCAACCTGCAGAATTGAACAATCGTGAAATAGCTGCATTGATATTAAAAATAGCATATCTGTAACATATAGAAGCAGAATTTTACCAGCTATCACATTCACAATCATTGTTCTTAGATGTTTGACAAGAAGCATTACAACTGAGATGATAGATGCTACTTATTATCAAAAAACGACTTCCATAATTCCGAAAAAAGGCTTCAATAGGTTGACATGTTTGGATGAAAAGTTATCCATGATTAATGTTAAAAATCTTGTGACTAATGGCACGGATGGACCTAAGCCAGAAACCCTAAGGTGACCAAATTTTAGGCCCATTAGCTTGTGATATAATACAAGTCATAACCATTCCATATGTCAAAAAAAACTGAAATTTGTAGCTGATCCGTAGAAATCATCAAGACCATCAAGCTTAACACCTCAAAGCTAAAGGTCACTGCACCTCATATGTGAAAGAGGATCAGCACCCTCATATTGCTTATGTGGTCTTCCATATTATTAAGGCAAGTCCCTATCTCATGATCGTAGTTATGTGGTCTTCCAAGAATCTCATGAGATATGGACTTGCCTTAAGAACATCGGTCATGAGATTCTTGGAATCTAAAGATGGCGAATAGCAAGTCCCTATAAAGGTATAGTTTGTTATTGAACATGAGCCATTCCCATAAGCCTATTCTTCACAAAACATGCAAAAGCTACTTCGGATGTACATATTGATGTGAGTTCAACGTTATTTTGGGCACATTAAAAAGATGAATAAAAAAAGATATAGTTACTCACTCAGAGTTCATATTCATTTAAACAAAAGCAATATGTAAATTATTTTCAGGTTTGAATCATCACTATGTTAAGCATGGACTCAATATGTTTTCGCCAATCTTTTGGGATTAACAGCAGAAGATAGCATGAAGATGCGGCAACTCAATCTAGATTGCTGAAACAGCACACTCTTACTACAATTAACCATTAACAACTAGAAGAAACCACTAGAGAAGTAATGAAAATGATGGTGACCTAGTTCTAATGAAATTGCTCTCCTGAATTCTGTTATCATTTATTAAAATCTATAATCTAGAAAAAACTGTAAAAGAAGCAGATATTCACTGAACAAAAATTTTTTACTGCAGTATAAGAAATCTTTGCCCCTGTTTCAAGCCATTTCAAAGGGAAAATAAAGCAAGTGAAAGTAAAGACACGTGATTCTGAAGATAAAACTGCATTGAAGATTATAAATTATAGCATTTTATTATCACCCTTCAATGAACAATAGACACAAATGCAAGCTTACAGAATATATTGTTTCATTAGCTTTCCTATAATTAATCTAATATAGGGAACTGTAAACTAGGAACTCAATATTACCAACAAATTATTGAACTCTACAATGAAAAAACAATGGCCAGAAGTCACTCATACCCAAGAAACAAACTTTGATAGAACAGCCATATTTGCAATAGCAATCTTCATTTTATCCTCTAGCCCAGGATATTATTGTACCTGTGTTTAAAGTGACATAGTTAGCTCATCATAAATTTCATCTTGTTATACCTGCATTTTGGTTTTTTCGTTATACAGATTATGCAAGTGAAATCAATTTGGATTAAATACAAAGCCAAAATAACTAAACACCAACATTATGCCATGCAATTTGAATTTTAATGTGGCATGCAATTTCATTCCCTTCATACGAAATATAGAACATAATTTCCGCCATTTTGAATTTAACAAAAGTACATTTGTAAGCTAAGTAGTTAATTTTGACAGATTAAATTGAGACTTTAATAGTGTCAATAGCCATCACAATTGGTAATTATGAAGAATTAATAGAAGGAATAAATAGAAAAAAATTTGTTATTTTTCAAATAGCACGCTAAATTAATTGCCATGTATATACACAAATGGCACGCCAAAAACAGAATTGCAGAATCATACATCATAGTGGATTCAATGATTTCTTCTGCACAGTCTTCAGGCTGGACCATCATCAATATGGAAAACAAATATCACATTTTTTCTCAAGAAGCCATATTCAATCAATATTATTTCTTTCAAATGAGAAAAGAACGTATCATGAATATTATATACCTCGACCGCCACTTGCTCTCCTTCATTTAACACAGCACGGTGCACTTGAGCAATTGATGCTGCAGCAATTGGTTTTTCATCAAATGACAGAAATCCGAGATGAACAAACAATGCACAAAGCAAGTGATAAGAAGTCAAATGAAAGAAATATAACTGTTCCCTGTTGACCAAAAAAATTAGTCTGATAAGAAATCAAACAAAACTAAACACTCTTTTCTACTTCAAATACAATAAAACTTCACCATCATTAAATTGCCAGAAGGAAATGAAGATCACAGAAGTCATGCAAAAGAAGGAAGAAGAAAATGCAATGAAAAAATTCTGAATGGCAGGTTTGGATTTATTTAGTTAAATGAAAGCTGAAACAAAGCTAAACAACATTGTGACAGTAGAATGGCACATACATATCACAAGCCAGCGGTGAAAATTATGAAAACGAACAAATTGTAATCAAATTTTTGCCACTTTGTGTCTCACAAAAGTACAATTCTTATGAGAAACAACATACATCTCAGATATATCCTTCCCAAAAATATGCATTAGCACTTCCTTAATAACTTTGAAATCATAAGGAACGGCCTGAAATATCAGCAATACAAAGCATGAAAATACATTAGACACGAAAACTAATCAAATGGCAAATTCAAAAACCAAGTGGAAATTGTTGAAACACCTGATTTTGCAGAGATGATAGAATCAAAGCGTACTCCTTAGGAACTGGACGTATAGATGCAACAAACAGACCAGCTTTTACATAGAACCCTTTATTAGTCTCACACAATTTCAATATCCTCTTAGCCGACCTTAGATGAACCTACAATTCATGCCCATATAATCAAACACCGCCAAAACACACATTGCATACAGCAATTAGCAATAATCACGTTGAACCACAGAGACTCCTTCATTAGTATCCCACAATTTCAAAAGCCCTCTTAAGCCAACCTTGATGAAGTGAAAGCGCCAAACACCACCCAATCACACATAGCATGTCGAAACAAAGAAAAATGTAAACAGAAGAAGGGAAAAAAGGAGGACCTCTGATAGGAGGCGGCGATAATCATCTGACCCTAAAGCAATACAATGACGCTCCTTGATTGGTAGTTTAACTCTAAATTGATAGGCCATTGTTTCAATGTCTTTTTTGTCCAGATCATTACCTCATTATACAATTCAATCCACATAATTATGAAATTTGGTCAATTTGGATAAAGTTAGACAAGATAAATAATGAGAAAGTTCAGCTTATTGGTCACAAATGGAAGAGGAATACCAAGCACTAATGCTATATGACTTGAATTTGTGTTGGATCGAAAAGCAAATAGCAAGGAAAAAAAGGCTTTCTACAATAGCCCAGAATGTTATCCTCCATTGTTGTAAAAGGCTATAAAGAAATAACGGGAAAGACAACAGTATTCAAATCATATACAATATTGGGTTAGTTTATCACAATCTTCACTCTGGCAATCATAACTACCCGCATATTTTTGTTGAAACAGCTATATTAAAATAGGATATCTTTTTATCAAATGAGAACTCAATTGTGTCATGGTAAATGAAAGTTTTTGACCTGGACTGACACTCGCTGCGCATCATTTACACGGCGACGTGCTCTAGAGCCATTGTTGCTACACTAATGAGCCTTTTATCAAACTCAAGTTCCTGATACAATTGAACTAAGGTAAATGCAAGTAATTGAAACGTCAAATTGATTAATATGGAGATGGCAAGCACAATATAATCAAATTCCATGTTCAAAATGAGCTCTGAAATATAATGACAGTCAACAAAATCCATGCCAATATAACGATAAAAAATTACCTGCGGTAAGACTTCCTTTTTATTCAAATGAGCAAGTAAATATTGAAGCAACAATGGAAGATGCAACTAGGAGAAACAATAAAACAGCGGCATAAAAAAACCTGAAAATCCATCAGAAAAATTGAAATAACTAGCCACCAAATCACATATTGAATATTCACAAGGGATGCATGCACAACAAGAAACGCCTACCCTCTGGGAACTTGACTTAGAGAGGTAACAAAGTCTCCACTTTTATTAGTCTGAGGCAGCTCCGAAGTCCTCTTATTTGATGCACACAAAATGTTCAAACAAGATACTGATCATACAATAACACTTCAATCTTCGAAAAGAAACAAGATACCGATCACACATTAACTTGATTTAGAGATTCCTCGAAATATATCTAGGTTCTAAGATAGAAACTTCATTAGTCTCACGCAGCTTCAAAACCCTCCTATCTGAATGCAGATCAAACGCTCAAACAGTCAAACAAGATACCAATCATGCATTGATCCATCTATCTCGGAAATAAAGCTTCAAAAGAAAATTCAAATAAACAAATGCAGCTACATACCGATAAGCAATCTACACTATGCAAATAAATGCAACGGGCGACTATCTGCAATCATCCAAGGAAGATGCTAACCAAAAACATTATCAAAAGAAGAGACTCACTGCCCTGGAGACGCATACAACAAAAGAAGTAGAGATCGTGATTTATTTGAACGTTAGAGACCAGTGACCACCACTCCCTTTCTTGGACTTCGACCGTTGGGAGCTGGAGACGCGGGAAAGACATGGTTTGGACCAACCCAACCCAACTTCACTTGGACCCACCCTGGCTTTCCGTCCATGTTAAGTCCTTACAAGCGTAGCAGTAAGCAGTGGGGGTTTTGAACCAAATCAAATTCCAAAATTGAACAAGTTTTTTTGTAACAGTAAGCAGTAAGCAGCCACAAACACTTTATTATTCTTTTTTCGGCAATTGAACCAAACCATACTGACCTAAAAAATAATGGTTCGGTGGATTTGTTTGTAACCGAACTCTGAATCTAGACAAAAATGAAAAAGTACATATAGCTATGAACTTGTTAAGGCTCTTGTTGACCACCCTCATTTGAATCTTTTTGAAGGTCTCAATCCAAGACCCATTAGAAAGTATACATACAATCTGGTTAAATCAATAAATTTTTAATCAACAAAGGCAGTTCAAAATAAATGACTCGGGTAGGCTGTGAAAGAATGCAATGTATAAATATATATAGAATCTAGGCTCATTTGTCAAATCAAGATACAATCAAAGATCGTAGCATTCACCTTGTAAAATTGTTACATTATGGCCGCGATCAAGAATGTCTTGAAAGCTAGAAGGGAACTTAATTTAAACAACAAAACCCTCAAGAATATGGTTCCATTTCAATAGAACGGAAATACTGCACCATGATTTTATCCCTTAAAAAAAAGATCCCTGAGCAGAAAGTAAGAGATTTCGGCTGAGTCAAGTGCCTTGAACCTTTTATTTGTCTCACTGAGTAATAATAACATAAGTTAAAGAAGGAAAATATGGCATAAACTTGTATTGACAGCTACAAAAAACCCTGTGTTGTTTAGATGTTCTTCAATATAGTACACAACTTTGGGGAAACTCCACAAGTGCCAATGCATTGTCAGTGCAATTACAACAACCATTTTTAAGAGAATTATTCCACCCCTTCAATGCACATTATGTTACGTCACTTTACAATTTAACAAAGAAGGGGTGAACGGATCAGATGGCTTTCTTTGGCCTATAATTAACAGTGCAATATACGTAGGCCAACATGTTTAAAAAGCTTAGGCCGGCTAACAACCAAAAGAAGTAATCAAGGTGCCCCTCGTTCAAGTTGTCAGGTATCCACCCAGGTTGCCCGCCTTTGGTTGTTAAATATGACACAACAGTCAACATAAAAGAGGTCAAGTAACTCCCAAGAGCTGTAGTAAGAAGCGACAAGGCACTGCATAAGCTTCTCATGGCATCTGGTGACTGATCATAGAAAAACTCCAGCTGCCCAATGAATGTAAATATCTCTGCTGCACCAATCAAAAAGTATTGAGGAATTTGCCAAAATATACTCATAGGAACTGCATCTTTAACAACTACCAAATTAAGTTCTTTAGCTATTGCTAAACGTCTGATCTCCACAAATGCCGCAACAATCATTGCTAGGATAGATATAAATAGACCAATGCCCATCCTCTGCAACTCAGAAAATCCCCTCTCCTTGCCTGTAAATTTCCTTGCTAGTGGAACTATAAATCGATCATAAATGGGGACCAAGATAATGACACTGATCGTGTCAAAAGAAGACAGCGATGCTGGAGGAATAGTGAAGGATCCAAGTTTCGTGTCCATAACCATACCTTGCTCAACGAACATAGAAGACATTTGTGCATAAACAGAAGAAAATACTATACCAGTCGCCCAAATGGGGAACATCCGAACTAGTATTTTAAGTTCTTCAACCTGTGTAACAGTGCACAGCCTCCATGGGTTTGAGAACTGCACCATCTTAATATCATGATCAGTTACCGTGGCTGCTTTGTCAAAACACCTGCAAATGAGCTATTATGATTATAACAAAACAATCTACACATTTCTTGGCTAAAGGAGTTATATTGGCTTTATGAGTTGGAGAATTAGAAATGGAAAGCAGCAGTATGCCTTGATTTCTTCCTTTCAAACTACCTGAGCTCATTACTATGCTCCAGTTTCCGACTTCCTTGAATTGCAGAAGATTTTTCAGGTACTTCATATAGAAGAGAACTATCGTCTGGAGCTTTTACATAGTATTTGCGAAGAGAAGCTACCAGAACTTGACACATTCTCGCTAGAGGGCTTCCTCCTGGTTTTTGAAATCGATATAGGGGTGTACCTGAGAAAAAGTGACTATTGCAATGGCCATGAACAATGTAGGAATCCCAAATCCTAAGCCCCATCCTGCGTTGTCTTGCATCCACACAATAAAACTGCTTGATATTAATGAACCAATATTTATAGAGAAATAAAACCAGTTGAAAAAAGAGCCCTTCTTTACTCTCTCGGACATATCTGTATCATCAAACTGATCCGCACCAAAGGAAGATACACAAGGTTTTATGCCACCAGTCCCCAGAGCAATCATATAAAGACCAAGAAAAAATATGAAATACTGAGACGTGGTTGCTTTTGGGCATACAGAATCAACACAGTGGGTAGGCATAAATGCTGGAACTGATGCTGAAAGTGTCAACGTACTCATTCCCTATACATATTATAATTACATATGCACATCAAGCAAGCACATATCTGGTAAAAGCATTACAAATGGCAATGGCTTTTAGAATATTTAACAGAGAGTGCTCAAATATATAGATTGCACGGGAAAAATGAAAATGGATCCAAAACACCAAAATAAGATTTTTTTCACATAAAGAAGATCAATGCAAATGAGTATGAAAGAAAAAGAGATAATCTTTCATCAAGTAAACAATTCTCAAATGATAAGTAATTGGAACCTGCAAACATTCACAGTACAAGAAATGAGTTTTTTTATATATGTGTAGGATTGTTAGATATAATTTTTCATTATTTTATTTTTGAAAAAGTATGTCTAACAAGAACACATATATTAAAGAAGGACAAAATTAAAATCACTTATCCAATATGACTTTCTCAAGTGATAACTACTCCTGCCCTCCCTCATTAACTACAGCTCTACTAATTATGTTACCCAGAGAAGCAAGGTCACGACTATAAACTAATGCACAGTATTCTACAAAAAGCTTTTACTACTGTGGGGGAGCAAAGATGATGGTTATGCACATGATAAAACCATTTATCAGCACCTCAACTTACAAGAAAATATATTGTAGAAAAAACTGCAATTGTCCAATATCTTCCCCAGTATGCATCAGCTAGAAATGCTCCAATAAGAGGAGTAAGGTAGCAGGTTCCCGACCATGTGGTAACATTCCTGGCTGCAGAAACGTTGCCTTCATGTAGAATTTTTCTAAGATAAGTAACTAGATTTTTGGATATGCCATAATACGCCAGACGTTCACAACATTCAGTCCCTACACATCATAAGATAAGTTTAAAGTTGATAGATATATTTTGGTTCTCGATGAATAGATATTAGAATTAAACGAATGTGAAATACCAAGTATAAAAGGGCACGTCCTCCAATTTCCCGTAGTGTGCCTCAAAGCAGGATTTCCATTAACGTCAACTGATCCATCTCCTGTGTAAGGGCCTTTACTTTCACCCTAATTCAAAAGATCAGAAACACCATGTAAACAAAATCATTCGAAGTAAGCTCACGCATTAACAGATAAATTCAAACTCGTAATGACTCCCACATGCCAACAATAGATTATACACAGCAGGCACCCTAACCACCGGTAAACACATCGGCGACCTCTGCAAGCCAATGGAACTGCAACATTTGTTCCAAACATATTCCCAACCACCGATTATCTTTTCTTCTATATTTGACCTATTCGAAGCCAACCCCATGAATTCTATCGTCAATGAAGCAGTATAGCGAAGAAATTGAAACATAAGACGCCCTTTATCAAATTAACATTAGGCAACGCAGTATCAAAGAACTTGACACTTTTACAATCTAGGAAAGTGCAACAGGAAGCATTCATCAAATACCACATATCCTCCAGACAACACCTTATTATACCAGACACATCAAACAGCCCAAAAAAAAAAACAGAGAACTCCATCTATATAAACCAGAATAGCAGTGAAGAAGCACCTCAAGATGCAAAATACGTGTGTTTATGTCGTGGATTCACATAAAGCAGTAGTATTTATGCAAAGTGAATGGACAAGATCAATAACTAGGTGATGACAAACCTCTAAGAGACCATCCTCCATCAGTGATCTGTGTTCTTCCTGAGAAACCATAAATGAAGTAAGAGGAAGTTGACTGTGAATGCAAAGAATCAGAAGATTATGAACACAATGGGAATTGGAGTCAGGAGAGCAGTCCTTTGACCCAACTGTGAGTGTCTGTGGCCTGGGTCGGCCGACCAGGATCCAGATTTAACCACCGTTTCTTCCGGGTCTGGTTTAGGGAAAGATTGAAGAAGAAAAGGAGGTTTTTTAATAATTTAGAGGGATTTAAAGGTGGTTATGGAAGTCATATGATTTTATAGTTTTTTATGAAAATAACCATCTCAAATATATAGGTTTATCAATAACATCTCCCATAATTATTATTAAATTAAAGAAAAAAAATTAATTTTTTAAATTTTTTTGTTTTTTTATGTGTTTGATTAGGGAAAATATTGAAAAATATGATTGGCTATTTGTAAGGTACATGATCATTTTTTTTATTTTCTTACTTTAATAGAAAAGATAATTGTGAAGAAGTTTTCTTATTTGTGGGATTTTTTTTTTAAAAAAATTGATAACCAAACATAAGAAAATCTTTTCTCTCTTTATTTTTTTCTCATTATTCAAATGGACCCGAACAAATTTTCTGTTCTTGTCGGTCACATTAAAATTAATTTTTTAAGAATGTTAAGATTAAGGCGTACGTGTTTAGATTGAATGAAATTGAATCAAAATAACGATTATCTTTTAAAAAAAATAGATGAAATTATCTTCATTATCCGTCATTTTTGTAATCTAAAAATTTATATTAACTTTAGTACGTGACACAAAAGTATAAGTTTTATCAGACATTATCTTTCTCAAAGGCTATCATCTAAGCGATCTTAGTTACGAAGCGCGTGCTTTATAGCTAATAAAGCATTATATTTGGATGTCCCTATACATCTAAACCACATGTAAGTAGGGGGTGAGCAATATTCGGGTGTTCGTCCCAAATTAGAGTTATGATTGTGAATTAACCAAATTTTCATATGATCATGACGATTGGATAATAAATCTATTAATGATTATTTATAAGACACGAACCTGATCTGATATTAAAAACCCAAACCCGAACATGAATTTATCTATAAGAATATTTTTTGAATTAGACCCAAATTTGGCCCGGACCAGGTTTAAAAATCGTGATTTGAACTGAACCTGAACCAATAATAAGTATATTACATATATTTACATAAAAATACACCAAATTTTAAATATTTTATGATAATTTTCTCAATTAAAATAAAATATAATATATTCTAAAAAATATTTCATATATATATATATATATATACACAGATAAATATATATTAAAAAATCAAAATTTAAAACAAAAGTTAAATTATTTTTGGGCTTGGGTAATTATAGCTGGGTCGGGTTCATTAATACATAAACCCGAATTTGATATAAATCAGGTACTAATAAAGACTTGGCCAGAACTCGATATTTTGTAGCAACCTTAGCCAAGGATTGTTGAGATATTCCCTCCATGAGAAGGTGTTCAGTCACATTGAAAGTCGTAAAGACACGAAGATAAACCAAGAGGTACGACGAATTTGATGGAATCTGTGGAATACGTGAAGAGCACTCTATTAGTGAGGATTCCAATGCTCAAGAAATAGTATTTGGAGTTGGCTCTTCATTTCCAAGTAGTATTCATATCTCTAGTCTATAAATATGTGATTAGAGGTATGTGTTCGGTGTGCTTTCTTTGGGGAAAGTTCCATGGAGTGTTCTCCTTTAGGGAACTTGAAGGATTACAGATCTAGACATAGTTACTATTGGTAGTGCATGTGAGAGAAGAAAGTAAAATTGTTTGTTGTGAGGTGAAGATATGACTTCGGGTTCTTCGACAAGATCAACAGTGGGTAATTTCTTTTTCTTTCTTACTTTGTCTGTGGATTGTAATTAGAGTAGTGTTACTCTTTTGGGTGGAGTTTTCCACATTTGGGTAGAGTTTCTACTTTTATTGAGGTGAAGTTTTTCACACTTTGGTAGAATTTTCTACATGTATTGGGTGGAGTTTTTTCACATATAACGGAGAGTGGTTTCACTCATAAGGGGAGAGTTTGGAGAAGTTTTCATCATCTCAGAGTTGAAGTGGGGTCGTAATCCAGGGTGTGAGATTGATCCATTTTTTCATTTGAGGTGTATGATATTTTTCTCAATTTCTCAAGAATTGTGTCTTTCAGATCTTGTTATTGATCTGATTTAGGTTAGGAGAGTTTTCTCAAATTTTATTTCGATACTTGATTGTAAGAGATTTCTTAATCAAAGTTGATCGGTAGGTTGGTTTTCTTTCTCTAAATTGGGAGGAAAGTTTCCATCCATTTTTATCTTGGGTGTCTCTATTAATTTCTCGAGTAGGGGAAATATTTCTTTGTTTTTACTGGAGTGTATATTTCCCAACAAGCGGTATCGAGCTTTGGTTCATATTTTGGATCATGTTTTGGTTTGTGGAGCTGTGGTTTCATGACTTGTGGAGGTTCATGTTATGGTGGTCGAGTGAAGCGGTGACCTGCAGCAAGTTGACTGCAGCTGGCATCCGGACTGGCAGGCGAGGAGCGAAGCCGGGGACCCGGGGGCTACGATGGCAGCCCGTGCGCTCCTGCAGCCATGGAGGCTGAGGGCTGCGACCAGGCAGTCTAATCCCGCAGCGCGTCTGGGTTGTGACATGCGGCCCAATTTAGATCAGCAGAGGAGCCGCGGCGGGTGACCAGTCGGAGTCGCAGCGGTCCAGCGGTAGCTGTGTTCCAGTGTTTGCAGCGTACGGATGCACGCAAGGAGTGGCGGCTCAGCTACCGAGAGCCGGAGCCGGTAGCCCGAGAGGTGGAACCAGCGGGCGAGCAGTCGCAGCCGACAATGAGAGGCTGACGACCCACTGCCGGCGGGCCACAGCTGGGGGCAAACCTTGCGCTCGACCGGAGGCCAGAGGGAGCCGTGATGGCGGCTCATTTGTTTCTGGATTTGGTGCTAGCAGTCAGTGACCAGCAGAGCCGAAGCTGCAGCCTGCAGCCATTGGCCAAGATCTGGGGCCGGCGGCTAGAGAGGAGCTGTTGGCTGGCTGCCAAAAGCCTGAGGGGCAGCCGGCGGAGAAGCCCGAGGGCCACCTGGAAGCAGCCCAGTCCACGACGGGCGGGTGGCCGGCGACCAGCGAGGTCGGGTGGCAGGGAGGCCGCTAGGCCAGGGTCGCGACCGGCGAAGGAGGCGGTGCAGGCGCCTGTGGCCGAGGGTGGCTGGGGGCCGCATTGAAGCTGACCGGCCCGTGATGGTGGCCAGGCGTAGCCGCGACGGGCGGCTAAGCGATTTGCAAGCGCAACTGGGCGGTTGGAGATCCTGTTGCTGCAGACCGACGTCCCGGTGATCGGCCGGCGCTACGGCGGATAAGGGGAGCACAGTGACCGGTGGTCTGCTGCTGCAAACGCGACAACAATCAAGCGTAGTCGTGACGGGCAGCCAAGCAAGGCTGCGATGGGCAGACATGCGGGTCCGTGATGGCGTCCCAGTTATGTTGCTGCTGCTGGCAGGCCAAAGTCGGCGGTGCTAAGGTGGCAAACCAACTCGTCTTAGTTGTTGTTGGCGGCCGAGGTGTTTGTGCCGCAGCCAGCGCAGCTGCGGCAGCCGGAAACAACAACCGGCAGGGCTGCGATGGTCGGAGGATGCGAGCGGTGTGTACCAGGTGCTTGTACTGGTCGTGAAGCTCGGGTTCGAGTCGAACGTGTCTCTGATGAACGTGTTCCTCACAGCTTTGATCAGATATAGGAAGGTTTCCGATGCAGAGGTGTTCTTCTGCAAATGCTCAGTGGGGGATACAGTGCCACGAAATGCTGTGATTGCCGGGTATTTACAGTTTTCCTACTCCAAAGTTTGGGGCTTTTGGTGCAGGATGGTGTATGAAGGTGTGAGACCTGATCATTTCACTTTTGCTATTGTTCTCACTGGGATAGCTACTTCTTCTAGCTTGACAAATGGCCAGCAAGTGCATGTCCGCCTTGTCAAGTGTGGCCTTCAGCAAGAGTGAGCTTCTCGATTGAAGAGGAAGGTTGCCGAGGGGAGATCTGCGAAGGTGTAGCTGAACAATGGCTTGTTGAGCATCACCATAGGGACGGAGCTCGCTGTCTTGATGTCGGCGACTCAGGTGATGGAGTCCCATCTTGCTCTTGTCTTCTTTGATGGAGAGTGTTTGGTCGTGGGAGCGGTCGACCTCCTATGACATCCGGATTGACTTACAGATGGTGAAGTCGATGGTCTCGTAGAGGACGTTGAGGATGATGCACTCAACGGGGGCGATGTACTCCATGATCATGATCAAGACCTTTGCCAAGGATTAGGCAAAACTTGTAACCATATATATGTTAAAAAATCATTATAATGATAAGTGCATTTTTATAATAGCAATTAACATCAATGCCACAAAAGATATGTGAAAAATTTTAAGAATACATAGTTATTATTTTCTTAAAACAATTTTAAGGTAATATGTTTCATTATTTTTTTACACAAGCCCTTAAGAAGTCCCGTAGGTAACCACAAACACGCACGGCTAACACGGACGCGGACAAACTTAACCGGCTAAAGGACTGTTCTTAGAAGATGTCATATATTGTTATTATGCTAATAAACAGTATATTGGAGAGTGCACCAGCTCGAAGCCACTTCCGTGCAATTTACAAAAACCCCTAATTGTCGTGGTTAATTCTCAATGTGGTGATTCCGCGTACTGATCCGTAATTAATTAGTTGAATTAGGTTGGATATCCAATCATATTTTCTAATATATTTTTTCCCAAGTAAATTCTTCAGAATCTATTTAATGTTAATCCTTGATAACTTTATCGCAAAACTTCTTGACTATGTTATTTTTTCGAGGCATTGTTTAGACTGGCGGGACATTTTTTTCCAACCAACCGCTTGGACATTGCTCCAACAGCGAGAGTATACTTGTTAACAGCTACATAGCCGGCGCCGCCAGAGATAGATACCATGAAGAAAAGTTTGGTCTTCGAATTGGACTTCAACTTAATAGCAAATAGCAAGGCCATCGCCGTAGTATATATGCCATGGAAACTTCTCTTTCAATATTCTGCTGCGATCAACATGGATATTGTAGCAAGCAGCGACGGGTAAGGAAACCATGTCCCAGACGTTGTAACGTACTCTCCCATGGCACGCCTCTTTGATCCACTGTTCGATACGGAGCTAGCTAGCATATGTAGGGTTCGTCACAGTGGAACCGGTGTCGGCGTTCACAGCTGTTTCTGAAGCCCCTTTGTAACACTACAGTACTCTACCATGGTTATGGGAATCTGATAGATGGGGCTTTTGGAAGCTTATAATATTACTAATTACTATAGCTAAGTGTTTTCTCTCAATAATTAGAATGGCATTCTCTCGTAGTTCATTCTAATTATCATTTGAGACTAAGTATGATAATTTAATTGAAGATGAGAGTGTATGATCTTGATTAATTTGTGACTTGTCAATATGTTGCACAGTACTATTTCCGGGAAAGGAAGGGGAGCATGTCTGGTATGTTATCTGGCAGTGCCAGAGTCGCTGTCCTCTCCAACTAAGGAGTGGTCCCTTCACCACGTGATGGGAGTTATTTGTGACACCAACGAAAAAGGAGTCTAAGAACTATTAGATCCAAAAACTCTCCCAGCTAGCCCTCTCTGTGGCGTTTTAGAACGTTCAAATATAAACGATAATAACCGCGAACATGTTTTACAGCTGCTTTTCCTGATCTCACCATCTTCTACCCTCTGTCTTTTTTGCATACCTTTCTTTCACTCTCCACCTCGCCTCTTCTTTTAGTGCAACAAAATAGAACTGGAACAGAAGAGCTCTGAAATTTGAGTACTTAAATTGCAGGCCATCTGAAAGCTTTTAAGAGGGCATACATAGAAGAAAGGTTTCCTTTGAATGGATCTAAATTAAATGGCTTTTTGTAGACAATAGGGGAAATTCTTGCGCTCTTGAGTTGCACCGTCTCATCCAATTCGATGATCTTTATGACTATATTTGCAACCTTAAATAATATCACTACGCTGGCAAGTAATTGATTTATCCTCCTAATAGAGGCATAGCACATAGTCGGATCCGAAACAGGGATTGTAGCTTCCAGGAAATTGTTCCGAAAGGAGCGAAGCAAGAAAGGTGCGAAGAAATGCTACAACTGGCCGACATGGATACACTCATGAAGATCGGTGCAGAAGCAAAACACTGATGCCGCAAGAGACTTGCCCATTGTTTGATACGATCAAACTTCCATCTCATCCCTGCAAAGGCATGCATATATGGTACCAGACTCGCAATCCAAACCCAGAAGCCCCCTGCTGCACTGCACTTCATCTCCTTGTATACTCATGATAATAATCAAACGACACATACCAACAACAATATTCTTTCAAGCTGCAGGTATCTGCTGATTCTGATAATGGCTATAACATATACTGAAGAAACAGAGGGCGGAGTATAAAATCAACAATATCTGTTTCTTCTCCGCATCCAACCTTGTGAAGCCACACCATTGCACGCCCTGCACGGAAAACAATTGCATCATAATTAACTGTTGAAAATCTGGTTTAACCAAGTAGCTCCCTTGTCTTCATACCCAAAACAAACTTGGCAAGTTTCACCCACAGATCTCACACCCCTATTCTATTGGTGATCTTACTGTCCTTATACTTTTCTTCTTATAAAAAGGTTTGGTTGCACTCTCTCTTTCTTTTACGTTTTGTCACCAACTCTGGGCAAGGGCTCATGGGCATCTGCTGGGAAGCCTGGGACGAATGGCAAGGTGCAGCCGTGCAGGGTCTGGTACGTGCGAATTGACCGGCTACCGCCTGTGTACTCGTGCACAGGTGTCGGTGACAAAAGAAAGATACTTTCACGATCGGTTTCATTTTGTTTTTTTTCTTTTGCTTTTGTTACGAATCTTTTGCCGGATAATTGGTGGACTGTTTTGAGATTATTTTTGTAATTAATAATAAATGAGCGAAACATATCTGCCTCCTCGAGAAAAAAAGGATTATTTTTAATACCCTGATGATATAATTTACTTTTTTTTAAAAAAATATTTTGATCTAGCAGAAGAAAAATTAATAAAATTCAGCGACTACACACAACTATGGCAAAAACCTTACCTAAAAATTAATCGAGCATATGAAACAACTGATCTAGTAGGAGGATATCAATTGTATAATAGACTCGACCACTTCTCCTATCTACGGGTTGGGAATAGACAAATCTAATCATTAAGACTTGCCTGGTCATCGATGCCCTCTCAAGTAATATATAAATATGTTTTGCTTCCTATCACAAATATATTCAAATAAAAAATAAATATGTCTTAATATCTATGAGCACTTAAAAAATATATATTTAATATTTAGTTGTTAAATTAAGAATGTAGTATTAAAAGATCCATGGGCTAAATTTAAATCATCTGAAGGTAATGAGGCAGATAATTTTGCCTAATTTTGTCCACATGTTGATTAAGCAAGAGAGTTAGTTTTTTTTATTGGATATCTCCAAAGAGGCTTTTATTTTTTTTATCAGATATCTCTAATGAGGCACATGAAAATTAACTTACCTTAACATTTATCGTATATTCTGTCTTACCAATTAAATAAAAGTAACCAGATAATTATTATTAAGTTACCTTTCATTTTTAGAACACACGCGTTGAAAATGATTTTTTTAAATTAAAAGAAATATTAATGTCCAAAAATAAATGTGGAGACCTTATAACTACTTGCGCTTGCTTTGGAAAAACGAAAAATAAAAATAGGAAAAATAAGCCATGTTCGGGCAACCGGGCGGGTTGTGGTTGAAATGGCCTGAGCCAGCCCATTGGCCTGGCTTTGTCCGGTTTTGTCATATTGATGGAAAGTTTGGCCTTGGCTCATTGGCATGTGCTAGCCCCTAGCCCTAGAAGCCACTGTACTCTTAAATAATAAATCTATAGTTTTTTTTAAAAAAACTTAGATAAATCGGTAGCTTTGATTCTTGAATACGAAATAAAACTCAAATGGTTTAGAAAAAATAAATAAAGTAATTATTGACTGCAAAATTTGGAAACGTTAATAAACAAAGAATTATTAAAAAAACATAATGAACATAATTTAAAAAACAACCCTAAAAAATAAATTTAATATTGCAAATTATCAATGGAAAGATGGGCCCAGGACTATGGGTTGTGCCATGCTGACGTCGGGCTGGATGTTCGGTTTGGTTCAACCCTATCTACGTGTCGAGTTGATCAAGGGCAGCTGGGCTAGGCCTATTTGTCAAGCAAGGGCCACCAACTCATGAGCTAGTTGGCCTTTTAAAAAAATATATGCACGAGTATTAGTTAGCCATATGTTGAATAATTTATTGTTCATGTTTGTTCAATTAGTATCTAAAAGCATCTACAATTAAAATACTTTAAATATTTAGTCATATAAACAAGTTATATTTTATTACATGTTTGCTTTTATTTTCACATATTCTCCTTTCATGGTTAAAAAAAAACCTTTTTCATCTCATAAAAGAATAATAACAATTAACCATTTATTCCTTTTTTTCCATGTTATTATCTAATAAAAATTGGCAAGAAATCAATAAAATTTATTGATACTTATTTGGTAAGAAAACATAATATTACCATATGCAAGTTGTAAAATCCAACTTCGAGTTAGGATTTTACCCGTTTATAGTTTTGTCCGGTTCAGGCTAGTCTAGAGTTGGTTTGAGCGAGCTCGAACCAGACCCATGAATATGAGGCCCATTATGGCTATATGAGTATGTTATGGTACCTGAGTATGTTTGATATATAGATAATAATTTTAGTTAGGCTACAACAAAGCATGAATTATTAATGTATACATAAGGTCTACAGATAATTTTTATGGGTTAACCAGGGTTTTAGCTGAGATCTAGACCATTGTAGCATTTAGTATCTAATTGAGATTTTCAAGATATCTCATTTAGATGCATTGTAAGAATTTCAGACTACTGGATTGCCCCTGTGGACCCAGTTTGATTTGAGTCGTAGATTTTCACTCGATTGAGTTTAACATTTGAGGCCCATGTAGTCTTCTTGTCTCAATTTCTGCCTATGTAGTCACTTTTAGGATGCAAATCAGTTTTGACTTGATGGTCTTTGTCCGAGCTTTCTATCTATATATATAGTGCATATACCTATAAGTGGACCCCATTAGGCCACTAGTTGTCAGATGTTTAAATCGTGCCACATAGCAAGATCAGAGCCGCTCATGTTAGCCTTAATTTCACCCAGTTATTTTTCAGAGATTTCCCACGATTTTTAGAGTTTTACATCCTTGTGCCGCTACCATTTTGGCTCGCAGTCAGACTAGCACCCCTAGGACCGTCACGCGATAGGCTTTCTAACCATATGTCTCACGACCACCGGCGATGGAGTTTTTACACCTTGTTTCCTCTGCTGTTGCCATTTCAGGCTGTTTTCTGGTGCCAGCGAGTCCACCTATGGCCCCCTACTACCCACATAGCTTCATCTCGTCAAGGCCGATATTTTAAGATTACCCATGGCCATGATCACAGCCGATGACGCCACTGTACCCTATGGCAATTCTGCCCTTTCTTGCCATTTTTTGGCCAACCAATAACCAGACCTTGTCGATCATCACCACCAACACCTCGACCTTGACACTCCCTCTCGATCCCGATCAGCGGCAGCCTCCATCGCGTTGCAATCGGTGTTTTTCGACGATAGATGTCACCAGCCTTGTTGGACCGGTTTGCTCGCAATCTCATTCGCGTCCACTAGCCTGTGTTTGCGTCCGCCTGTTCAACCGAGTTCACTTGTTTGTGTCCACTTGCTTGTCTGTGTCTACTACGCATCCAGCAGCCCAAACTAGCTCAGCCTACCCAGCCCACTGAGTTTATCTGACCCAAATCGAATTAACCCGACCGACCCAATTCAGTCCAATCCGATTCAGCTCATTTTCAGTATTTTTGGTTATTTTCGACCTTTTGGTAATTCGAGAACCTCTATATTACTTTGGATTATATTCACATTATTTAACATATTTTGATGTTACGAGTGTTTTTATTTATTTATTTCTTATTATTATTTATTTCTTTTTATTTATATATTTGTTGTATATGAGGGATGCTTATGTGATAGTTTATTATTATTATTGATAAATTTACTTATTAATATTAATCTTATTCATGCTTACTAAATTTTATTTATTTGTTTGTTTATTTATCTCTTTGTTCATTGCATGTATGTTATTATTTATTTATATTTAATTACGTATTTCGTGTTGGATGACTAGGATAATTAAAATTAACTAATTATATATATATTATTTATTTATAGAATAATCATGTATTTATTTATTTAATTATTTATATATTTACTAACACAAATATATGTGATATTTACTCGTATTTAGCTATGTACTTATATAATATAATGATATTATTGTTTTATGATTAGAGTATTATTATTGCCTCAATGTATTTATTATTTATCTATTTATGCATAAGTTTATTTATTTAGTTATTGTTTATTTATTAGTTATTTCCTTTATTCTGTCTCGATTTGTGTGTTATATGTTTAGTTGTTGGTTTATTTAACAGTTTTCTTTGTTAGTATGTATTGATGATGTGATCATACATCACGATCATGCATCATATAGATGTCAGTATTTTACTTAATAATGAGTTTTGATGTAGGTTTCGGAGTTTGAGTTTGCCGTAGATGAGACGTACACACTTGGATCTTAGACCACCGGTCCACTAGGACTCTTCTCAGTTTTTATCATTATACTCTATTACTGATTTTATTTTCAGATCGCAGGACGTATTAAGTGGTTATTTTATCGGACCCCACTTAACAGGAGCTATTTAAACTTATTTTACTCTCGTGATTAATATCCTTCAAAGATGAGAACCCTTAAGTCTGATTTCAAAAATAAGATCCATCACAAGCTGCCTTGAGGCTTATTATATAAATCCATTCTTAGGCCTATATATGATTTTATCGGTGTTTTTTATTAAGATGTGAGACAAGGGCAAACCGATAACCGCGCTACGTGAGCGGGCGTGTGCTAGTAAAGAGATTACCAACAACCGCACTATTTGAGTGGGCGTGTGCTAGTTAAAGTATGCTCTGGATTTAGTGAGCGTTTGTTCCATTCTTAAGGAATCTTAACAACTCCACTTTTGAATTCCTCAAACCCGGAAAAATGTAGAGGTTTACGCATATACAACGTAGCATATGTCTAGACTTAAGTAGTTTCAGAGGGTATTGAAGGTGCATGCATGAGAGTACTCGGTCTTTGTGTTTAGGGCTGAAGGAAAGGAAAAAATAAATTAATGTTATCATACAAAGGATAATTTTTAAAGTTGACAAGATATAAGATGAGTAATAATAGGATGTTATCAATCTGAGGACGACGATTCCTAATTAGTGCCTTTATGAGAAATTATGTGAAAGAGTATACTTATGTTTTTATTTAACAAGAGGGTTAGCTTTCCTATGCCAATTTGATTATAAGTTTTTTCTGAACGAGTAACAAGTTAGTTTTTCTTATTATATATATAGGTTTCGTGATTCTAAGTCATTTTGGTTGGAGGATAGAGAAATACTATGCATACTTAAAACTCAGCGCACTTACTTTCATTCATACATGTATTTATATTTGATGAGTTTTCACGTATATTTATCGATGTGTTTCAATCTTTTGATGCCAAACGGGTTATTTCAATTTATATTATTAATCAAATCTTATCGGCCACCAACTTTACACATGACTCGACTTGATCACAATATTTTCGATTGAGTTATTAGGCGGACCGAAAATGGGGTATTACACAAGTTTAACTACACATCTTAAATATACTAGTCTTCTTATTATTTTAACAATAAATAAATATACAAAATATGAACCATGCTATATTAGTAAAATATAGAATGTACGGGTAATTTGGTCCAAGAAGAATTTGTCCATGTTAATAAATTATGGGGAAAACCAAATCATGCAAATGTCTCAAAAGTCGATCGGTCTCATTCTAATAGCCATAGCACTGTGATAATGATGTAGGTAACACTTTTTATATGTATGTATTTGTCTACATCATATAATATGAGAGATTTTTCCGATCCCATAGAGCCCATCTACAAGCCTTGGCCCTTGCTCACATGGTGGTGGGGGCCCTCTCTTCCTTTTTGTGCACACCGGCCACCGGCTGCAGCCGGTAACCCACACCCCTCACACGTGTTAACGACATCAAAAAAGAAAAGGCAGGAGAAGTCCCCCCACCCCCACCCATCGATGGTCCCTTAGCTTCGCTGCTTGCACCCGCTCACTCCCTTTCTCCGACCAGCCTCACCCCCGATCCATCCCCATCTCCGGCAATCCCCTCCCCACCACCTCTCTTCCCCATGAGGATCCGAAACAGGTCCACCCATTACTCCTCCTCCCCCTTCCTCCCCTCCCCACCTCCCTCCAATGCCCACAATATTAATCTTCCCAAGCTGGCCTTACCGGACCCGTCGCCGGCGTGGGCGGCGGCGGGTGGGGCGAGCGCCGCCGTGTATGAGGGGGTTGCAGTGTCAGAGGGTGGGTGTGAGGCAAGGGAAAGTAGCAGAGGGACCGATCCCCCCGCGCAGATCGAGTGTCTCCTCCCTCGGCCGCGACGTGGTGGGAAGGATGCCCGCCGCCCGAGTCTTGGTTCTTCGGTCGGGGAAGCTGATGGTGGCAAGGTGGTGGTTTCGAGACCTGTTGAGATGGAGGTGAGGTTGACGATTATTATCTTGTTTGTCTTTCTTTAGCTGTGCCGGCCCTAGTACTCTTGGGTTTTTTTTCCCTTCATAAGGCTATCATCGATCGTGGGTAGGTTTTGCTGGAATCCGGTGCAATCGTTTGTTTAATAGAGTGAATGGTGTTGTATGTGAGATGAAGAGGTGCATAAGATTATATCTGTTGTTGCAGGCATGGCAAGATGGTGCGAGGAAATTGTCGGCAAGATCAGGCAAGACCGACGGAGCGAGGTAAAAAAACGCCCATGTTTTCACCTTACTCGAGAGTGCAGAAACTTTCATTGTTTGAGTGCTTGGTGGTGATTGAGAGTGTATGATGCAAACAAATTGATATGCTTTTTAAGAAGTATATAATTACTGCACCCCTTCTTTATTTGCTTGGCGCCCACCATGGCAGTTTGCTATGCGCTTGTTGTTTAGTGTGTAACTTCTGGATTCTTGGCACCCGAATGCTGCAGATGAACTTACCGGTGCATCTCCTCATGTGTAGCTATATCTGCCTAGCACTTATAATTGACTCGCACATATATTCATCTCTTGTGTTTCTCGTGTGATCTTTCTGCATATTTGTTATAGCGATGGGGGTTTAAAGGAGGAGCTGGTTTCTCATCAAGATTCCAAAGGTAATAGTAGTAACGTTTCATCGTGCACCGAATTCATAACCATATATTCACCCCGACTTTGCACCACCATTGTCGATATATCTTTTATATTAGTTGTCTCGGATACAGGCAGCAGGAGGAGGCGTGAGAAAGGCGAGAGAGCCCCGGGTCCGGTTAAGAAGAGGAAACGCGATATTGATCGAAAATGGAAAATAGAGGACGATGAGTTGTTGGCCACGAGGATGAACATCAAAAGGAAGCAAAGGGGGAATGTTGCAAGCAAGGAGCAAGCACCACAAGTGGAACATGAGGACAAGCTGGAAGAAGAAGATGCGTCTGATACCGATACTACAAGCGCTGGGAAGTATAGAAGGAACGGAAAAAATGGTAGCAACAAAACAAAGACAGAGGGCCATGTTTTCATAGAAGGCTCTCGGTGCAGCCGGATTAATGGGAGGGGATGGAGGTGCAGCCAGCAGACTTTGGTGGGATATTCTCTTTGCGAGCACCATTTGGGGAAGGGAAGACTCAAGAGCATGGGCAGCCTTCGGGGCCGACAATCTGCTGCATCTCGGATGTCTCAAACCGATATGATCAATGAGAACAATCATCTGAGCTTGGAATCACCTGTTGATAATATAGGTGATGATCAGAGGCCTCTCATTGAGGCAATGAAGGGGCATGCTAAGAAGAATATCGGGTCGGTGAAGGCTCGTTCAATGAGTAGCTTACTGGGCGTAAATATTGCTAATGGTTCTTCTTCAGTAATACCGACGTCTACTATTGGAGGTGTTGCTGCAGGCATTGATGCTAGTAATTCCGAGTGTGGTGCAAGTCCGATTCCAGGTTAGTTGTCTGATACAAGCAAAGCTTGAGTGAACTTATAATCAAGTTCATGAAGTGGCATATATGGTAGGTTCCAGGATTTTATTGCTTGGTTTGTGTAGGATCGGCGTACTATATGTTTTCTTGGCCTATTTTTTCTCTGAAAGGACAGTTGGTGTCGTGTGGTCTATAACGCAGTTCATGTATCTGTCAAGCAAGTTCTGTTGCCAAGGCCATTGCTTTTATCGACTTATCCTTTCTTTTGTTTCATAATTTACTTGCTCTTCTTGTAAAAAAAGTAGTCTGGTTTTGGATTATGGGCCTGGATCAATGGGCTTATATTAGTCCGACGAAATTAAATGGGCCGGAAAAAGATGGGTTCTTAGTTTACTGGCTCTCCTTGTCGAGAAATAATTGGTTGGCTTGTCTAAGATATATACATAGATTTGGCTGTGCCACGGACATTCATTCTCTCATTTTACAGCAGTTAGGCTTGGATGGATGGCATGCATGACCTATTATTATTGTTTTAACATGTTAAGTTAATAATATTAACACTGCAAAAAAAAAAATAGTGACAAATTTTAATGCTTGATCCCCACTTCGACCTTGCACTTTGAAGAATTGACTTTAATATATCCATAAAAAAATGTGCATCTCAATATATATAAATAGCTACGTTTTAATTCAAATTATTTAAATAGTGTGAAAGTGCATGTATAAAAAATGTTATTGCAAATTGATGTCTTTTTTTCGCCAAAACGACGTGCAAATTGATTCTTGTGCTTGAGCGATTAATATGTTTTAATTAAACAAACATGTCGATCGAATATGCCAATATTGCAAATTTTGTTACTTACAATTGAACCTAGCTATCATCACATGATGCGCCTCTTGGTTAATGAAATTTACCATCTAAAATTAATCTAAATAAGACCAACACAGTACAACAGACAACCAAGTCAGATATATAATATAATCAGATGTTGCTGTGAATTTGCACCAGTAAGAGTGAACTACTACGACGTCGTGTTGCTAATAGCATGCATGTATCTTAATAATTATAAGCTACTAGCGAGTTCAAATTATAGCCAGTATAAAGAACCTTCCCATGCAAGCAGCTCTAATCATGCATGGCGACGAAATGCTAGCAGATATCGTTAAAAAAAAGAACGAAAAGGTGGATCAATTTGGTAGTCAAATACTAAGATTGCACAGTGGTATGAATAAAGTGAGCCAGTATAGGAGATGGGTAGGATCAGCTTGGAAACTTCTGGAAGTTACTTAGCGCTAAGTGACCAGAGGAGTATTCTTGTAAATGCAATTCTATAAGTGTGGACGTGGGTATAAAAACAGAAGAAAATATCAATTGTAGATATTCAGAATATGACAATACAAATTGTGTTTGTTCTTCTTCCGATCTTTTAAGAAGAATACCCAGAAAATAGGATATCCCTATGTTTTATTTTTTATTACCCAATCCAAAGTTCTCCGCCCTACCAGTTCGGGCTCATCACCTGCATGGCTCCGATGAAGCAGTCAGGCAAAACAAGGATACAGATCCTCTCATCAATGCAATCGAAGAGGATCATACCACACAGCTTCCCGTTCTGTACTCTTGTACGCTGTCAACCCTCCATCTGATCTCCCTGCTTCTTGATTTTAAATTGAGTACGTGTAGTCATTAATCTGCCACATTCAAGATTTCACATGTGATATTATAATTATGAGCTACGTATGAGTTATAACCCGTCCTTTGAATTGCTGTGTACTTTGGCTACAGCGTGAAACTTGTTTCGAAACATACTTATATGCAGGCATTGCCTGTGTTTGTTATAAGCCAATATACGTTTAACTGTTATCCGATCTTTAGTATATATGGTGATGGTACGCACAGTCTGATTCGACGACGCGTTGGGAGGAGTGCATGCAATTAGAAGCCAATAACCTTTCATTAGAGTACGTACTATTTACAATTTAAGAGCTAAGAACTCTAGATTTGACTACTAGGTTGGTACTTGGTCGTTTTACTGTAAATAATGCTCTGTGGGTATTGGGTTAACTAGAGTCATAAGTAATTTGACATAGGCTAATGAGGCTTTTAAGGAAGATTATTGATCATTTTAAAGATTTGAGGTAGTAATTTTCACTACATAGTTTATAAAACCAGGTCTAATTTCCTATAATATATATTTCCTACAAAATTACTAGAATTAATGATTTTATAACTAAAAATTATCATTAACTCTCAGCATACATAATTCATTAGCTAGTCACGTACGACTTGTAACTTATATGGTCTTCGGGATGAATTTTGCATCATTAGCTAGCTAGCTGTATCACAGTGTATATATATATATATATATATATATATATATATATATATATATATATGTAGAGGTTAAAAGGGTACTGTATATACCACGGGCCCAGCAGTGTTATTTGCTCTATGAGTTTGCCGGGATACTTTATTCTTGTCTTAAAAGCCGCAAAAATGAAGAGCTTGATGCTTGTTTGCCATTTGACATGAAAAGTACTTATTGTACTGTATATATATATATATATATATATAGCCGTTCCTTGTAAGCTGTACATAAGTCCTTGGTCCTCAATTATAATTTTCATGGTAAGTTGAGCTTTTGGATGTTGATTCAATTTTTTAACAATGGTTATGATCAAGCTATTATGTTTAATTTGTTATCCTTCTTCACATGAACGATAGATGTCTCGGTTACAGCTCTTTCTAAACTATAAAAGACATCAGACATTAAGATATATATTATTGCTGACAAGGTTACATGCGTGGGAACTATATATCAGACAGACTCCAGATCATAGACTTAGTTAAGTGGCCGTAAAATAAAAATCTTTTTAGCTGGTACTACTTTGTTTTTTCATTATGTAAAGAATGCATCCTTTTTCTTTTACTGCTACCAAATAACAATATTATAATTGCGGCTAGAATAAACGATAAAAATCAACATCACAGTATCTCTTAATTCCCTTAGCTCGAACGTCCCTATTTTATCAAGAGCATGCATTTCTTTCCAGACTGCTTGTAACCAATTGTGACTAGCATGTTAAAAAAAAACAAAAAGAAAAATTGAGACTATCGTTTTTCTGATATTGTTCTGTTATAATATTTCAGATTATTATTGAATAGAAGGGAATTAGGGGATGTACAGTGGATATCTTATCTGGCAAGGCCAGAGTTCTCCAAGTATAAGGGTAAGGGTTCTGGTCCCTTTTCCATGTGATGCGAGTTAATTTGTAACTGCACTTGCACCGTCTATACAATATTCCTCGCTTATATATATATATGCTTAGAAAAATATTAAGGGCAAAGGCAAAGAAAACAACCTATAATTAATTTAAAGAACAAGACAGCGGATTAATTGATTAAGAACTTCAACATGTACGCTTGTTACTAATTACCGGCAGGAACAAGCCCGGAGCAAATTATAGAAGACATGGGTAGAAAGAATGAGTTTCGTGTAAATGCATCGAATGCTCTATCTGCTGCTTGTACATGGCAAGGGCATGCAAAGTTAGTTTGAGTTGCACTATGTCACTCTGCTGGTATGGGCCTAGGATCAATAAGACAATAACTGCTACAAACCATATGGAATCAGAAATGTTTATCGCCAGAAAGTTATGAGTAGTCCAGTCCTTCAAAAAAAAGAAGCAAAGTTACGAGTTGTGAGTACCTCCATATATAAACAAGTGATATAATTATTGGGAATAAGTAAAGCACAGCAGAAACCCAGATGAAACGCCCACCACAGCATTGGTGAGACCAGTACCATTGCACGTATACGTGCACAAAAGCAAGCAAATATATTTAGTTCCAACATCTGTGATGAACAAAGGGCAATTCTCGACTTTCACTCATCCATATATCTCACTTCTATTCTATTCAATATTCAACAACAATCCGACCTTGTCCGTCCTTTCTTTCCTTTCATCGCTCTTTCACTAAACTTGGGGCTGGCTTGATGGGAATCTGCAGGGATGGATGGCAAGGCACAGCCTTGGAGGGAGGGTCTTGGTACATGTGAAGTGACGGGTTAGCGTCTGCATTCATGCACAGGTTCCAGTAACAAATTTATAAGATTTCTTTTCTTCTCTAATATGCTAATCCTTGAAACCCTGATGTATACATTATTCTTAATCTAACCCGACCAGTTGAAACACTCGTGTTTGGTCATGGTTAATTACGAACTGAATATGTAACATATTGGAAAGGTGATGGAAAGCACAAAAGAAAGTAGAATGAACATCATGAGGTTATCTGAAATATTAATTTGTTCCTCCTGCTAAAGTTATAAATCAGAAGGACGAAAATGTACTTAACAGTTGTTTCAATTTTTGAAAAACGTTAAATGTTCTAGCTAGTCTCCAGATAAGGATCATAATTAAAAAATAAAAGGCCCTCACATTAATAACCGATATACTAAATTATATGGTGACAATGATTTTTTTAAAATTATGACAACTAATATGGATAAAAAAGATTGCGCCCTACACAAGTCAAGTATTTAATTTACCGTATACATAAAGGAAATAACAATATCATGCTTAAAACCAACTCCGCCAAACAACCTACTAGCTAGTTACTGGATACTCCTTCCAAAATTTTAAATTAAAATTAATATACACATCGACTACCGTATGATCTAAAAAAGGAAAAGAATATTAATGCTCACTACCATATATAATGGTATGACCACAAGAACTTTTCTATCAAAGAAGTAAAAATAGTTTATGTTTTCCTTTTACCATGCATTTTCCTTAGCCTTATTGTGCGTATATGCGAGGGCTTTACGTTGTACTATATAAGTATTGGTACAGTATGGTTGGGGTTTTTATATATCACCTTTATAAAAACCATGCTTATTTTTATTGTTAATCAATTTCTAATTTATATTACTAATGTGCTGATCAAGCATATAAGGAATGGTAAAATTGGTAGCAAGAAAACGAAGGCGGGTGTTTTCATAGAAAACTCTCGGTGCAGCCGGATCAATGGTAGGGGATGGAGGTGCAGCCAGCAGACTTTGGCGAGTATTCTCTTCGCGAGCACCATTTGGGGAAGGGAAGACTCAAGAGCATAAGTAGCCTACGTGGCCGACGAGCTACTGCATCTCGGATGTCTCAAACCAATCATATGATTAATGAGAAAAATCATATGAGCTTGGAATCACCTGTTGATGATATTGGTAATGATCAGAAGCCTCTCATTGAGGCAAGGAAGGGGCATGCTAGGAAGAATATTGGGTCGGTGAAGGCTCGTTCAATGAGTAGCTTACTGGGCTTGAATATTGCTCATGGCTCTTCGCCATTAATGTCGACGTCCATTGGAGGTGTTGCTGCCGGCATTGATGCTAGAAATTCTGATTTAGGTGCAAGTTCAATGCCAGGATGATCTTATGGTAGAGGAAATTGAAGTTATAATTAAGTTCATAAACTATGGTATGAGCTTTTCAGGATTTGTGTTGGATTGATGTAGAGTTAATTAGTATAGGTTTTCTTGTTTGTTTGTTTGTTTTTTCCTTGATATTACACTTAGTTTTTTCATTGTCGAAGTGTGGTCTGTGACGCAGTCTTGTGTCTGTCTATCTATTAGTTCCTTTACAAATTGGTAATGGACCTTGTTGATTTCTCTTTCATTGTATGTATCATTGCTGGTTTTCTGAAAATTGGCAAAGAATATGGGGTGGTGGATTCTTCTTAGCCTGGATAAATGGGCCTGTAGTTGTATAAAACATTGGGTGGGAGGAAAGTGGCTTCTTAACATGGGCTTTTCTCTCTAGTTAGCGAATAATTGCATGGGCCCCATCTTTGTCCTAGTTGACTATATATTTTTTTTGAATCCGACTATATCAATTTCCCAATGACAAGCTGGATTAAGTTCCATAAGAAATGAGCATGAAATCGAGAAAATATACAGTTACATAGCTCCAAAATTTGAGGAAGATGAAATAATAGGGACTTATTGGTGTATTATAAGCTTTTATCGCTTGATTTGAAAAGTAAAAAAGTCAACCGTACATGGAATCGGGCAAAATGGCTAGTCTTGAGATAAATGCCCATTTGAGTCAGCCCCTTGAGGCGCAAGGCTGCGTCCCCAAACCATTCGCTTAAATTAGGTTTACATTGTTTGTTTGTAGTAAATATTCACATGTACATTTTCCAGCTAAATGTCTGCTCGATTTCTTCTCTCGTTTTGGCGAGACAAGTGTGTGTAGGTGTAATGTGGAACCTGATCCTGTGATCGACATATCATTACCAAAAGAACGACGCGCACCTCATATGGAAATACAAATACCTAGCTATATATGCAGTGAGAACAACAAGTTAAGGTGTTTTACTTAAAATTTTCATATGGCGAGCAAGTGTCGAAAAAAATAATTTGGAATGCGCAATTTGCAGAATTTCGTTAGTTTCAAATTAGCCAATTTGAGGAAGTGTGAGAACTTGGAATTCGTAGACAAGGAGCGAAAAGAACTCGTTCGATTCTTATACCAAACGAGATCTATAATCAGACATTGGAGGAGACTTAAGTGTGCAGTGCATGAGCTTCTCAGATGTACAAGTGGCTTTCCCACGCTCTGTAGTTTCGAATGGAGTTGATTTTTTAATTAATTAATAGACAAACATGGTGGATATGCACGTGTTCCATCTCAATCGCCATGCATGTTCACGATGCGGTCATTCGCGGGCATCTAGCTTCTACCTTAAAATTTTGATCCACTACTATTTCAAAAGAAAAATGCGGCTTTCCTGTTCACATTAATCTCCCAGTTTTAATGTCGTCGGATTTATTTGATCAAGTGCGTATTATTAATTGTACAGGGACTAAAGTAGAATTAATTTAGTTTAACTCTAGATATTTTCCACAACAATCAATCTTTTTAGAAATATTAATTATCCATTTCACGCACATGAAACATATTATATAATTTTAGTCTCATATATGTATGCATAATTGAGATATAATATTATTTGCCATCTTCTCCTTTTTAAATAACCAAACTAGTAGGGCGGCTGGCCAATGTAATTCCCAGGAGGGTCGTAGTTGCAGGTGATGAAGACATCACCGGAGGGGCACTGCACCCAGTCGCACCCGATCCACTTCGTGTTCTTCCACACCACCTGCGTGTAGTGCCCGCACTCTTTGCCCGGCGTGCACTCGTTCGACTTGACGTCGTAGTCTGGCCCCTCCGACGCCCACAGCTTCACGGCGTCGGCCGGCGTCCACTGGTTGCCGCTGTTGGATTTTGGACGTATATATACAAGTATATAATTGTATCATATGCTATTAATAAGGTTTGAGCCTAAATTAAATTGATCTATTAAAGTTAAGGTTAATGAGCCATTAATATTTAAGATAAATATGTGGAAATACCATATATTTAAGATGAGTATGGATAAATATGTGTAGATACCGTTTTCGTAATCTCTAATTTATGATGGGTTAAATTGGAATTATGAAAGATAAGGATAAATACGGTTATACGAATAAATACGGTTATGGTCCCCAAATTCGCACCGTAGTTTTTCTTTTCTGGTATCCCATCATCCAGGAACTCTGGCTTTGGAGAACCGGTGTAGAATTTGGAAGATCAAACCAGAAGAAATCAAAGAATTGCTTTACGATTATGGATCCAGGTACGCTTCCGTTATTAAATTTATTTTCTTGATGATTTGATATGAAGAAGGTTTTATTGATGATGGTTTTATCATCTATATAATTTTGGATAAAGTTTAAAGTTTTTTTTATTCAACAAGTGGCATCAGAGCTTCTTCATATTAAATCATTGAGAATTAATTGATTTATGTTTATTTTATTTTTGGAATGAGTCAATCATTCAATACTTGTTTGTATGGGTAAATTTTATGGTTCAAATTTACAGTATTCCCTTATTCACCAAAATTGACATGGTTTACAACCAATCTTCTTTAACTTATTTAGAATACCCTAAATTTTGGATGGTGAATATGGTGATTATATATTTTACTTTGCCCAAATTTTGCACTGTCAATATCAGTTTATGGGATATTTTTCCCAAATCAAGGTCCTCTTTTGGTTAAATATCAAATGAGGACAATAAAGTTACAAAAGGTTATAATTTCAGAAATTTCCAAATAAAGATATTTTTATAACCTTTTTCAGTTTTATGTTATTTGGGATTATTAAATTCAAATTATGGTTCAGTTACAATTAATATTTTAAAATTTATTAAGGACTACAATATGCTGCCAAAGTAGCCTCTTTTGTAGAAATTAATTTATTTTAAAATATTAAGACGGTTGTGGGTATATGATTCATGTGAATATTAATCGGCCCAAAGGAAGGTTAATATTTGACAGAATTATATATTCATTTGCGGTAATAAATATGGGATAATTATCAAGTTTCCATGTGGATAATAAATCAGCCCAAAGGAAGGTTTATTATTTGACAGGATTTATTGTCCATATTTGATTATTGCACTGAGAGTACCACTTACAAATTAATATTTCTGTCCAAAGACTAAATATTAATGTTGTGCTAGGTATCTGTCGATGGGATTAACTATTATTTGAATTATTAATCTTATTATGGGCATGTTGTTTTGTTCTATAGATTCAGTTAATCAATCTGCTTATATGATTTCTGCCAACATCAATTCAGTTCTTATGCTTAAAGATAATTTTAAGGATTGGAAAGAGAACGTGATAATCGTTCTCGGCTGCATGGATCTTGACCTTGCATTAAGGACTGAACAACCTTCTTCTCTTATGGAAAAAAGTTCCATTGAGGAAAAACGGGACATTGAGAAGTGGGAACGTTCAAATCGCACGAGTCTTATGATCATGAAGCGTAGGATTCCGGAAACCTTCAGGGGTATGTGTCTGAAAAGGTTACTATAGCCAGTGAGTTTCTTAAAGAAATTGAAAAGCGTTTTGTAAAAAATGATAAGGCTGAAACAAGTACTCTTTTGTCGAACTTGATTTCAATGAAGTTTAAAGGCAAAATAAGCATAAGGGAGTACATCTTAGAGATGTCAAAAACTGCTTCAAAACTAAAAGCACTAAGGTTAGAGCTATCTGAAGATTTGCTCGTGCATTTAGTTTTAATTTCTCTTCCGGCATAATTCAGTCAATTCAAGGTCAGTTACAACTGTCAAAGGGACAAATGGACTCTTAATGAGCTCATTTCTTATTGTGTGCAAGAAGAAGAAAGGTTGAAGCAAGAACAGGCTGAAAGTACTCACTTGGCTAGTACCTATCAAGACAAAATAAGAAAAAAAATCAGGTTCTTGCTGTTTCTTTTGTGGTAAACCTGGACATATGAAGAAGGAATGCACTAAGTATCACACTTGGTGTGTAAATAAAGGTCCATTTCGTAATTTTGTTTGTTGTGAGGTTAATTTAGTTTCAGTACCAATACACACTTGGTGGCTAAATTCGGGTGATACTACTCACATAAGTGTGTTAATGCAGGGTTGCCTGAGTTGCCAAAAGCCAAATGATGCTGAAAGATTCATCTATGTGGGTAATGGCAACTCAATTATAGTTGAGGCAATAGGATTTTTAGATTATTGTTGAAGACAAGATATTATTTGGATTTGAAAGAGACATATGTAGTACCGTCTTTTAGACGGAATTTGGTTTCTATTTCTATATTGGACAAATTTGGTTATTCTTGTTCATTTAGAAATAATAAGTTTAGTCTTTTTCTAAATTCAAATATTGTAGGTATGGGTTCCTTGTCTTTTTATGATAATCTATATTTACTTGATACTATTGCATCTTTTAATGAAACTTTGCATGTGGGTTTATGTGGTACGAAAAGAAAATTAACCAATGAGAATTCTGCTTTATTCTGGCACAAGTGTTTAGGAAACATTTCTAAATAAAGAATTGAACGACTTATGTCAGATGGAATTCTTGATTCTCTTAATTTATCAGATTTTCAAGTCTGTATTGAGTGCATTAAGGGAAAACAAACAAATATAAGGAGACTAGGTGCCAATATATCTTCAAGCGTCTTAGAACTAATATATACGGATATTTGTGGGCCATTTTCTACGGCTTCTTGGAATGGTCAACAATATTTTATTACGTTCATAGACGATCATTCTCATTATGGTTACCTATATCTCATTCATGAGAAGTCTCAAGCATTGGACTTGTTTAAGGCATATAAGGTTGAAGTTGAGAACCAACTTGACAAAACTATTAAGGCCGTCAGATCTGACCGTGGTGGTGAATACTATGGTAGATATGATGGATCAGGTGTACAATGTCCAGGACCATTTGCCAAATTCCTAGAAGAGTGCGGAATTGTCCCACAATACACAATGCCAGGTACTCCTAGCATGAATGGTGTTGCTGAGAGACGAAACCGAACATTAAAGGACATGGTGAGAAGTATGATTGTTCATACTACTTTAACTGATTCATTCTGGGGTGAGGCACTAAAGACAACAACATATCTTCTTAATAGAGTACCAACAAAGGCAACAGTTAAGACCCCTTATGAATTATGGACTGGAAAAACACCCAGTATTAAGCATTAACGCATATGGGGTTGTCCAGCTAAAGCAAGGCCTTATAGGCCAAATGAAAGGAAACTGGACTTAAGAACAGTTAGCAGTTATTTTGTTGGGTACTCTGAACGGTCTAGAGGGTATAAGTTTTATGATCCCACAATAAGGTCATTCTTTGAGACGGGAAATGCCCAGTTCTTTGAGGATATTGAGTTTGGAGGGAGAAATGAAGTTAGAGACTTTGTCTTTGAAGAAGAATCTGATTCTCTTCCCATGATTGTTCTTGACAATAATCAGGATCAGGATTATATTCCTGATGTTGTTCAAGAAACAATATCAGAATTACAAGACAATGTCGAGAATCTCCCTAATCAAGTTATACCTGAAGAGTAAACTCAACAACCTCAAGAATAAATGCCATTAAGGAGATCCACAAGAGAAAGGAGAAATTCCAAGAACATGAGGATAATATTGGAATGGTGGAAGATGATCCAATCAACTTTCATCAAGCCATGAAGAGTTCTAATTCTCAAAAGTGGATTGATGCCATGAATGAAGAGATGAAGTCCATGAAAGCTAATGACGTTTGGGATCTTGTTCCATTGCCTGAAGGTGCGAAACCTATTGGTTGTAAATGGATATTTAAAACCAAGAGGGATTCGAAAGGTGATGTAGAAAGATATAAAGCTCGTCTTGTTGCAAAGGGCTTTACTCAAAAGGAAGGCATGGATTATAATGAGACTTTCTCTCCAGTTTCATCGAAAGACTCATTCAGAATAATTATGGCATTAGTGGCACATTTTGATCTTGAGTTACATCAGATGGATGTAAAGATTGCGTTTCTAAATGGTGACATTGATGAAACAATTTATATGGTGCAACCGGAAAACTTTGTATCTGGAGATTCAAAGAATATGGTTTGCAAATTAAAGAAATCCATCTATGGACTTAAGCAGGCTTCTCGTCAATGGTATCACAAATTTCATCAAGTGATTCTCTCATTTGGTTTTGAGATGAATGTTATTGATGATTGTATATACCATAAGTTTAGTGGGAGTAAGTATATTTTTCTGGTTTTATATGTTGATGATATATTGCTTGCCAGTAATGATATAAGTTTCTTGCACGAAACCAAGAGTTTTTTATCAAAGAAATTTGAAATGAAAGATCTTGGAAATGCGTCTTTTGTATTAGGAATTCAACTACATCAGGATCGTTCTCGATGTATACTTGGATTATCACAAAAGACCTATATAGAAAAAGTGCTTAAAAGATTTGGCATGCAAGATTGTAAACCAGGAGATACCCCTGTTTGTAAAGGAGACAAATTCAGTCTCAATCAGTGTCTTAAAATGACATATAAGGAAATGAAATGCAAAAGATTCCCTATGCTTCAGCAATAGGAAGTCTTATGTATGCTCAAGTATGTACGCGTCCAGATATTGCGTATATTATTGGAATGTTGGGCAGATATTTAAGTAATCCGTGATTGGATCACTGGATAGCAGCCAAAAGAGTCATAAGGTATCTTCAGAGAACAAAACATTACATGCTTACCTATCAGAAGTCAGATCAACTTGAGATCATTGGGTATTCTGATTCTGATTTTGGTGGATGTCAAGCTATGTCTACTTGCTTGCTGGAGGAGCTATTTCTTGGAAGAGTGCTAAGCAGACACTCATAGCTTTTTCCACCATGGCAGCTGAATTCATAGTTTGTTATGAGGCATCCAATTATGGAATATGGTTGCGGAATTTTGTCACAGGGCTGCGCATTATTGATAATATTGAAAGACCACTTAAGTTATTTTGTGACAATCAATTTGCAGTATCATATTCAAATAACAACAGGAGCTCATCTAAATCAAAACATATAGAGATCAAGTTCCTTGTTGTGAAAGAAAGAGTTTAGAGTGATAAAGTTTCGGTAAAGTCTCTATAGAGCATATTGGGACAAACTCTATAGTTGTGGATCCACTTACTAAAAGTTTACCGCCCAAGGTCTTTCATGAGTATGTTGCTCATCTGGGTGTTGTATCATTTGATGATATGTTACTTTAGTGGGAGTTTGTTTTGTTGAGGTATTTGGTTTATGTTTCACTCTATTTTGGTGATCTCATAAGGTTGGACCAGTTGAAAATAGGCATGTTCAGATCAAATTACATGTAATTTTCATGCTACACATCCATACTTGATCTATGTCATTTAATTATGTTGATGTATGTGACCATGGATGGGTTTAGTTACGATAAATGTAACGAAAATCGCCTTGATCCTATATTAACATTAATTAATGGACGAGATTGTTATTTTGGAATAATAGCGTATGTTATTTTGGAGCTCATACGGTAATATACAATTATCTTTATATATATAGTCCAAGTGGGAGATTGTTGGATTTTGGACGTATATATACAAGTATATAATTGTATCATATGCTATTAATAAGGTTTGGGCCTAAATTAAATTGATCTATTAAAGTTAAGGTTAATGGGCCATTAATATTTAAGATAAATATGTGGAGATACCATATATTTAAGATGAGTATGGATAAATATGTGTAGATACCGTTTTCGTAATCTCTAATTTATGATGGGTTAAATTGGAATTATGAAAGATAAGGATAAATACGGTTATACGAATAAATACGGTTATGGTCCCCAAATTCGCACCGTAGTTTTTCTTTTCTGGTATCCCATCATCCAGGAACTCTGGCTTTGGAGAACCGGTGTAGAATTTGGAAGATCAAACCAGAAGAAATCAAAGAATTGCTTTACTATTATGGATCCAGGTACGCTTCCGTTATTAAATTTATTTTCTTGATGATTTGATATGAAGAAGGTTTTATTGATGATGGTTTTATCATCTATATAATTTTGGTTAAAGTTTAAAGTTTTTTTTATTCAACAGCCGCTGCCCACAACACGTTCTCGCTGTATGGTTCCATGGAGTGTTTCATCTCGCAGCAGGTGGAGGCGATCTTCCACGCCCATTGCCGGGCGTACCGAGCCACCTTCTTGTCCCACGCCACTTGTGGCAGCCCCAGTTTTGCACGCACCGCGTTGTGCTCGTTCACAAACTCTCGCGCCATGGCTCCCCGTTTCCGGTGCTGCGATATGGTACCGCGAGTTGAATATGCGGCGTCTACTGCCATGGTCTTTCGGTCCAACGGCGTCGAATCATTGAAGTGGAAAGGGTCGAGGAGGCGGTACCCGATGCCGGCCTTACCATGGGGCACACGGATATGATCTTCTCCGGCGTCGACGCCGGCGACCAAGATGGGAGAGAGCGCAAGGAAGAGGTAGAAGAAGGGATTCATCCTTTGAGGCCAGTGGAGGGAAAGGAGAAGATTGGCTTAAGGAGTTTATGATCCCTCTCCCTATAGCTTGAGAAGAGCAATTTTGAAACAAGGTCGGAGAGGTTTATATAAGATTTTTAAACCAACCAACTTACCATCCATTGTAACGAACATGCACGTACTGTACTTTGGGTTGTTAGATTAATTATCGGTGGCTAACATTGGGATGCAATTGCAACTTTTTTCTGGATATTAATTTCATAAGAACTTTATTACAAGAGTTTACTGTTTTTAGTCGTAAATTAGAGGTATGAAATTAAACAAGTGGTTAAAGGAAAAGATTTGTTGTTTAGTGGGGGTTAAGGGAGTGCAATCTTTTAAGTTAGGTAAATTAGTTAAGGTTGCTTACATGGATGTTGTAACAAACAGTGATGTTTATTATGAAAAGCTCATGTCTTGTGGACATTAAAAATGGACCAGAAGTGCATTCTGAAGAGAGTAAAGACAGAATAACATGTTTTGGCAATTAATCCTTGCAGTCTATAAACAATCCGAAAACAAAAATATACTCTGAAAAAAATTACAAATTCTGTTCGACAATAACTGTTGGAACCGAAATCTCTTTGGTTGGTTGTTTGTGGCTGCTTTAATGGTTGGCACAAAAGAGAATCATATTATTAAAGATAATCATGTTTTATGACGTTAACAAAAAATAAAATATTGTTGAAGAGAACAACGTATAATGAATTATAATGAGAAGAAAGTATTGTTTCAAATTAAATATAGTTTAGATATAATATTAATTATGTATATCATCATCATCTTGATCTTCTTTTCTCACCAACTAATGAATTGTCATGTTGGGGATATTGATTCCAAACAGGAATTAATATTTAAGAAAATAGTTTATATAAGCCTCGAACGGAAAAACTTCCCCTAGACCAATGTAGGTGGTTAGATTATAAGGATGACCTAAATTAATCTTTTTTTTTTAAAAAAAACTTCCTCGTCCTCTTCATCCCGCTCCTTTTCATAGATACCGCTGGCCAAATCCGACCAAGGTCGACTGGACCTGGTTTCCCTTGAGTAGATACAGTTGGGGGACAACCAAGTTCAACCGACTTTGGCTTGATCCAGTCATTTAATTTTTTTTCATATTTTTTTAATTACCATATTTGATTGTGTCCATCCAAGGGGGCTGATCTAGCTTCCCCATGGCTGGTTTGGCCGAGAGTCATTGATTTGGTTGCCATCTCCTACTATATGCGACCAAGTACCAAACTTTTTTTAAAAGGACAAATTTAGATTGTCCTTTTAATTGGACACTCAGATTAATGCTTGGGACATAAATTTTTCATGCACCCAATGTACCTAAGTGAGACTCTTAATATAATTACAAATAGCAAAATTTTGACGAATATTTTAATATTTTATTTTAAATGCTAAAAAAATATTTTTACTTATGTTTCAACCTGAGAAGAAGGTGTGTGATATATATATATATATATATATATATGGAAAATAATTCTAGGGCGAATACAATTCTTGTATTCTCCCAATCTGGGCCGTCAGATATAAGCTGACGGCCCAAATCTGTTTTCTTCCCCTCTTCCCTCCCACTACCATCCACGCCGCTGCCACAACTGCCCTTGTCGTCCACCGCCGCCGTGCTCCCCTGTCGGCGCCCACGCCTGCATCCTTAGTTGCTCTCACACCCTCGTGCCCCTGTCCGCATTACCGATGACCTCCGCTCGCCGCGCCCACGCTCGATGCGCCACCGCTGTTCCTCCGCCACGCCCACATCTACAGGCGTGGACACGACGAGGAGGAATGGCCGTGGCATGTCGGGCATGGGCGCGAGCATGGGCATGGCGGAGGAGCAAGAGTGGTGGCACCACGAGCGTGAGCAAGGCAGAGGGTAGCAGCGCAGGAGTGGGCGCGGGTGAGGGCATGGTGAGGAATGGTGCGGGCGGGGGCGCTGGTGTGGAAGGGGGCGGGGGCGCGGTGCGGATGGGGTCACGAGGGGGCACGCTAGCGGGGATGGGGTCGAGAGGGGGCACGGCAGCGCCGACAGGGTCGCAAAGGGGAGCGGTGGTGTGTGCAGGGGGCGGCAACCCGGGTGGGGGAACTGCAACGAGGGTGAGGGCATGGGACCCTCGTGCCCCTATCCGCATTACCGATGACCTCCGCCGCCGCGCCCACGCTCGATGCACCACCACTGTTCCTCCGCCACGCCCACATCTACAGGCGTGGACACGACGAGGAGGAATGGCCGCGGCATGTCGGGCATGGGCGCGAGCATGGGCATGGCGGAGGAGCAAGAGTGGTGGCACCACGAGCGTGAGCAAGGCAGAGGGTAGCAGCACAGGCGTGGGCGCGGGTGAGGGCATGGTGAGGAATGGTGCGGGCAGGGGCGCGGTGCAGATGGGGTCACGAGGGGGCACGCTAGCGGGGATGGGGTCGAGAGGGGGCACGGCAGCGCCGACAGGGTCGCAAAGGGGGAGTGGTGGCGTGTGCAGGGGGCGGCAACCCGGGTGGGGGAACAGCAACGAGGGTGAGGGCATGGGCGCGACGGATAGTCCGATTATAAGGACGGAGACAGCGGCGAGCGACGGCCGGGGAGGAGGAGAGGAGATATTTGTTTTTAAGATCTTCAGAGCTAGACCGTCTTTATGATTGGACAATCCAGATTAGGGGCGACGGCAGGAAATTTTGCTGTGGTTGCCCCCAGGCTAGCCTAACTCATATATATATATATATATATATATATATATGAGATTGGTTATTCTGCAACATGATGCAGAAATTGTTTCTGCACCCAATTTAATCTGAGTCGTCCATTTACATGAACGGCTCAGATCAAATCCAAATAATACCTAAACTCCTCACCCTCCCCCTCCCACCCCTGTCGCCGTCTCCCCCTTGCCGCCCCTCCCCTGCTGCCCTTCCCTGCCGGTGGTTGAAGGTCGAAATCAACAAAACCAAAATTTACAAACATTAGAAAAAGAGCGGTGGCAAGCCTGGGTAGCCACAATGATTGAAGGGTCGAAGAGGCGGCAATTGCAAGCCCGATGGCGGTGGCAAATTCGGCAGCGTTGGCCAGCCCAGTTGCGGCGGCGGTTGAGGGATCGAAGAGGCGGCGGTTGTAAGCCCAGCGGCGGTGGCAAACTCAATGGCAAGTCTAGCTACGACGGTGGTTGAGGGTCAAAGAGGTGGCAGGGAGGGGGACAGAGGAGCCAGCAAGGGGCGGTAGGGAGGGCAGGAGGGAGGGGTGCAGCAAGAGGGGGTGGTAGGGAGGGGCGGGAGGTAGGGGGGCGGCAGGAGGGGTTGGAGGAGGGAGGCGGCTACAAAGGTGAGAAGGAGAAGGGGTGAGTAGTTTAGTTATTTTTGGATTTGATCTGGGTCGTTCATGTAAATGGACGACCCAGATCAAATTAGGTGTAGAACATAAATCTGCATCATGTTGCATAATAACTTCTCTCTCTCTCTCTCTCTCTCTCTCTCTCTCTTTTTATATATATATATATATATATATATATATATATATATATATATATATATATAATGACTAAGATTTGTTTTGTCTTTAGTAACCTATGGATGAAAGATTTTCTTAGCTTTATCACAATCCTCTCTTTAACAAGTTGGCATGTGATGACATGTCAAATGAATCTTCAAAGTGGACCCCACGTGTTTTATCCTCTAACATGCATATCTTGGCTTTTGACAAATTGAAGGCTTTTTATTTTGAATTTCAGCGCTTTAGGTTTCTCCACAAAGTGACATCTTTGTGTTGCTTTTAATGAATGAAAAATCCGGATTAAATTTTCAAACTTTGAAATCTATTAAATAAGCATGAAATCTACAAAAAGAAAATAACCTTCCTCTATTGTTATAAAATATTCATTGATAAAAAAGTATTAATTTGAATTCAATCATAGAAAATTACAAAAGTCAATTAGTATTTTGATTAAAATTCATTCTTTTTCGTTTAATATATATCAGATTTTCACAAAATTAATAGAATAGCTAGCACATCATGCAGGTTTACAACTAGTTAGTGTGTATGTGTGTATATATATGTGTCACCCCGATTTCGGCTTACCTAAGAACTGAATCGGAAATGTCGTGATCGAGCCGAGTCATGTCTAAAGCAAATCATTAATATAGACTGAAGTAACCCGCTTGACATCAAGATAATAGAAAATATCGATAAATATGCATAAAAAATACGTTAAGTGTAAGTAAAAGTGTAAAGGAAAATAACTGCGTTAATCTCTAATGTGTGTAACGTTTATCTGTCCTCCCACCAAAGCTGGCCCAGAATCACAAAATCTACATATATAATAGGAAAAGTGTCACTAACAAGTGATACTGGTCAAGAAATAACTAATAACTGGCACAGAAGACCTGACCCTCTTGTTAAATGAAAACATTTATAAACTCCTTTACAGAATCTCTCATAAGGGCATTTATTAGGAGTCGTCAACCTTGCATGACAACATCCCCTTTCCATTTCATCTTATGCCTCGTCAACTTTAAAAATTATCCCTTGCGCGAGAACATTAGTTTCTTTTCTTTCAGACTTTTACATCTTTCGTATCATTCTTGGCTTTAAGTGCAGAGGCCGAGTACTCTCAGGCATGCGCTTTCAATACCCTTTGAAACCCCAAGTTAGACATACGCTGCATTATAGTACTTGTAAATGTAAAACCCTGAAAATAACTACGTTATTTTATTTAAGGTTTTATAAATCTTGGAACAAATCTTAAATATTTTTTAATTAAATTAATTCTTAGGAATCAATATAAAAAATTATCAATTATTACCTTTAAAGTATTTGTACGGTAGTATTTATGGATTGTTTTAAATATGTTTTGTTTTGTATTTTATTTTATTTATTGATTTTCCCTTTCGATCGAATAAAATTCAACCACAAGTCAAACCCATTGGCCTTGGGTTGGTAGCGGCTACAGTCTCTTGGGTAGGCTGACATGGCGTATAAGGGTAGAGTTTTGGTTGAGAGTTGAAAATAAGGGGAAGACTTGGTTTAATATATTAAAAAGCTTCCATGGAATTAGAGGACATTCTGGAAGTGTGTTAAGGCATAAACACTGGTATGAGATGGTGTGTCACTTATATGTCGTGTTAGGTACATGTGACACTTAATTAATGAGAGTATATAGGACACCTTTACAATCTGTGATGTTATCTAGGTAATATGGGTGGTATGAAATACCTATACGAGATGGATGACAATGTCATGGTTAGGGGTGGGCATTGGTCGGATGGATGTCAGACAAGTTGTTATCTATGACTGTCAAAAATTTTGTTGGACAAAATTTGTCCGACTGAATCATTGTTCGAATTGTCCATCAGCCCAAACAGTGTTCATGGACGGTCCGAAATCAAATAGCTTACCCTAACAAGTACAGTTCGTGTTCACGGAGCCCTCATCTTCTTTGTGCTGGCGCCTGCAGACCCCCTTTGTTGGCCTGTGTGCCGCCCGCGTACCCTCCACTGTTGCCTACGTACCCCCTCTGCCGCCCTGCATGCCAAGGCAAAGCTGTTCGTGAGGAACCTCCCGACGAGGCTGGGGAGTATTCGCCGTTGGACTAATTTGCCAAGTACGGGGAGGTGGTCTGGTCGGTTGTGTCGAGGGACAAGAGCACCGGGAACCCGAAAGGCTTCTGCTTTGTGAGCTTCTCCACCACCGAGTGCCCGGCAGGGCCTTCAAGACGACTGGCAGCATGTCCTTGGGAGGATGGTCAGTTCCCCTTATCTAGGGTTTATATATGTGTATTTGCGTTTGATGCTTTGATATGAAATTTGTTTGTAGCCGACATGTTGATGATTGTTGGGGGGTTAAGGATAATTGGGGTTTTTTTATATATATTTATATAGATTTTGAATGATTTAGTGGTATTGTTGTTGATTTAGAGAAATTTGTTTTGTGTGATGTGACTAGGTGTTGTATGGTGGCTTCTGTTTTTATTTTTTGTTAGTGTCATGGTCTAGTTTGGTAGTCTGTGGATTTGTTTTTTACGTGGGTTCTGACGAGTCTGGATTGGATTTTGAGGGACTGTTCTTCTTCGTCTGCTGTGGTTTTGGTGTTTGATCTTTTGTTGGATTTGGGGCGGTTTTGAATTAGTTTTTGTGTTGCAAACTGTTGTGTATTTTTTGACGTTGGGATTTTTGGATCATTTTGGCTTTAGTTTGTGGTGAACCTGGTTCTTCCTCCACGTTTCAACCACTTTTGTGTCTTGTTGTCTTTTTTCCTGAACTTCTTTGCCTGGACTCTTGATGAAATTTCGAATCTTTTTATTTTTTTCTTTTTAAGCTTTTTGCCTTGTCGGCCGCCCCCCAAAGTCTCAACCTTTGCTCTATTTTTGCCTCTTTTTTAGTTTTCTCATGGGAAGGTGAGGAAGAAGTATTAAAAAAAATGGTTCTTGAGCAACTGCATCTGATTTTACAGTCTTCTTTTCGTGCATCACCATTTTTGCATTGTAGGTTTTTGTTCGTATGGGTGATGGGGATACGTCTCAAAACTCTTGATCAAACTTTTGGTGACAAAGATTGAGTTCTTTTTTCTGGTTATTTTAGATATTAAATATTAATTTTATGTATAAACTTGTTGAAGTTATTATCTTATTGATATAAAATATCGAACATTCTGTCGGTTGTTTGGTGGAACATAGAAATATCCATGCTTGGTTTGTTTTTATTCGGTCGAATTCGATCGTACATGCTTCGTGTAACACCCCAAACCGGCTCACGCTCGTGAACCAAACCGGCATGTTACAGGCCCCGGTTAGGTCGGCTAACCCGAACCTAACTCATGCGGATCTAATCTCAGCGTCTTAAGATGAAGATACGACTCGTCATACATGGATGAATGCACGGAATCCTAACATGATACTACATGGATGACATGCAAACTAAATTACACACCAATACAATTACGATCAAATCAGTAAAAATTCTAAAATAACACAGACAAAATCTCCCCTAAAAGTGCAATTAGGGGCCACCCTGTCAAATAATATATATAAATATATATGCATGCATCAACAATTTCATTCACACAGAATCTAATCTACTATACACTCATTCTGAAGCTTGGGTCTCAACCCACAACACTTCCACTGTGCAATCTATTCACATTTCCTTTTCCTGTCATCATGTCTTAGTATTTCATCTCATCATGTCCTCATATTTTAGCATTTAATCACATCACATCAATATAATAACATCATAACAAAATATAACCACTCAATCGACTGACATGTGTGCAAGTGACGACAGTGCTCCTCCGTCCAAACTGGCTCCTCCAACTCGTGATTATTACCTACATATAGTATAAAAACACGTCAGTAACAAGTGTTACTAGTCCGGAAAATAAAATAACTATAACAAGCTGGCTATGAGAGCAAACTCTCATATGAAAGAAAACATCATATACTCCTCGTGAACACTCTGAAGGGCACCTACTGAGGAGCCACTGGGCTGCAGACCCGGTAGCATCCCGAACTGACTGATCTGTTGCTGCTGATGCCTCTCTCGGCATTTTCTTACTTCATTTTCTGGTCTCAAATCCTAAGCCCTCTCCTTACCTCCATATTTCTCCTAGCCTTGAGCACGAAGGCCGAGTACTCTCAGGCAGTCGCCTTTAGTACCCTTTGAACCACAAGTCCGGACATGCGCTGTACTAAACAGTACCCGTAAACCTCCACGTTCTCCGGGTGTGAGGAACTCAAATGCGGAGTTGTCAGGATCCCTCAGGAATGGAACAGTCCGCTGCACTAATCCAGAGCCCGCTTTGATTGTCACGGCATCCGCTCATGGTACGTGCAGTCGGTTTCTCCATCTCTCGTCTCACTGAAAACTCGATAAAATTATATATATAGGCCTGGGAAGGGATTTATATAATAGGCCCGAAGGCAACTTGTGGTGGATCTTGTTTTCGAAATCATCCTCGAGGATCTCATCCTGAGGGGTTATTAATCCGGAAAACTGTTCGATTAAATGGCCCGAGTTAAGTGGGATCCGATAAAATGCCACTTAACCCGTCCTGCAAATAATAAAATAAACATACAATAGAAGAGACGTAAAATAGAGGCGAGTCCTAAACGGACCTGGTAGAAGCTCCAAGCGTGTCATCGTGCCTAGGCGGCGAGCTCCTACTCCGTACCTACACATCAAAACTAAATACTAACGCCCGCTAACTAAATGATGCATCAAACTCAACATGACCAATACACACTCACAATACAACCAACATCAATCAACAATCAAATAATCATAAGTATGAAAGGAATTCTAACTCCTATTCATACCAATCTTATCGTGTTTTTCTAAGTTACATCGTAATCACTTATCATGCTCTCATTAGATCACTTACTCTTCATTTACACTTAATCTCATCATGCAACTCATCGTTTCATCCATAATTAAGCATTAATCACATCAATAAACCAACCCTAGCATGTTGTGCTAACAATCATCAAGTTTAAATTATAAATTCGGAGGTAATTACACCTCACGTCGTCTGCAATCGCGACGATTAGGGTTTCGTCACGATCTCAAGCGATTCGCGTCGGCGTCCGAAGTTCGATCAGGATCGACTGGATGACTAAGATTCTAGCAAATCTGCAAATTTTTCCGACAGGTTCCAGCGGTTTTCTGGCAGGTTTCAATAGTTTTACGGCAGCTTTCGGCGGTTTTCTAACTACAATCATCGGCGGCGTCTACTGGCTGGATAGGGGTCATATTGGGTACCATTGGAACCGGCTCGGCGAGCCCAACGCATCTACGGCATCGACATGGTCAACAGAGGTGGCGGCTCACCCAAAAATGGCAAAACAGAGGCGGCGGCGATGTGGGACTCGATTCAGCTGGCCTGAGCGGTGATGGCCTCCGTTCTGGTCAGGAAAGGTCACTGGGTGGTCGAAGGTGCTGAGGCGACCACTGGATGGCGGCTGCGACGGTCGCCAGTGGCAGAATCGGCAACACAACCGAAAAGTAGTTGCGGCGCTAGGCTCGGCGATTCTGGCGTCACGGTGGCCTAGCAGCGGACAGGGACTGGTCAGGGCGGCACGGCAACACCACGGCATGGGCCTGACGGCGACGATCGACGGCAGGCCAACATCAACGGCAGTGGCGGCGACAAGAAAAAGGAGCGGCAATCAGGGTTTGGGGAAAAAGACGTCAGGGGAGAAAAGAAAAGGGCTCAGTGGCAAAGTCATGAATAATACTTGACTTCGTAGTCGTGGTTCGAGTAAACAAACACCAAAACATCATAATGATATGCTCTAGAACTATCAACCCACCCAAACTTCCCATAACCCATCCTAACGATGTAAACGACCTAAAACTAATTCTACGATCCACTGCATATAAAAATAAAATAATAAAAAAAATAATTGGCATACTCTCATATATTCTGATAACTTATTCTGTTCTACTATGTTCATGACGTTATCATCATATACTTGGGTACGCATGACCCTCATAGCTCATACACGCGACTGGCGTCGGCTCAGTACATATGTTCTGAATCTAACTCGACTCGAAAATAACGGTCATACCGACCGATTCTGAATATAAAACCATGACTCGAATCGTGGGTTTTACAATTCGGACTTCAGTCGGACTTGGTAATTCGGAAATCCATGCCCACCCCTAGTCATGGGACAGTGTGCCCCACTTTAGCTATGCATATGAGTGACAATGGTTAAATTAAGAAAAATATATCGATGAATTATAGTCTGTTATGTGACAAGATATGAGTTTATGGGAAGTAAAGATCCCAATGAAGCATAAAGATACATATAGCGTTAATCAAAATGACTACTCAAATGCAATAGAGGATTAACTTTTGAAGTGTCCTTGAATAATTTGGCTTTAGGATGTAGAAGAAGTGAAGAAGTGGATCAAAATGAGTTACATGATCAACCATTACAAACTAGAAGTGGAAAAATTGTAAATCGTGATTTTTATAAAATAAACTTTTAAGAAAATGTGAAGATATTTAAATTAACTTATATAGTGCTGGATATAAGTATACAAACGTCATCTAAATGACCCGTGTTAAGTGGATCCGATAAAATAACCACTTAACATGTCCTGCAATTTGGAATCAAATTAACAATAGAGTATAACGATAAGAAGATAGAAGAGTCTTAATAGACCTGTGGTCTAAACTCTAAGCATGATGTCTCCTCTACGGTGAGCTCAGACTTTGAAACCAACATCGAAGCCTACTACTAAGTAAAATAGTGACATCTCTATATGATGCATGTTTGTAGTTTGTGCTTACATAATCAATACATCTTAATAAAGAAGACTGTTATATAAACCTAAAACTAAACATACATCAAACAAATCGAGATATAATAAAAGAAACAACTAATAACAAATAACACATAAATAAATACATACACATAAATAAATACATAAATAATAAATACATGAAAATAATCAATACTCTAACCATAAAATAATAATAATATATACTATATAAATGTGTGGCTAAACAAGAGTAAATATTGCATATACTCATGTTATTAACATATAAATAATTAAATAAATAAATATATAATCATTAAATAAATAAATAAATAAATAGTTAATTTTAATTAATCATGAATAATAATAATAATAATATCATAGTCATCATAGTTATCCAATTCAAAATACACAATTAAATACAAATAAATAATAACATACATGCAACAAACAAATAAATAAATAAATAAAATTTAATAAATATGAATAAGATTAACATTAGTAAGTAAATATATCAATAATAATAATATATCATCATATAAGCACTCATCATATACGACAAATATCTAAATAAAAAGAATAAACAATAATGAATAAATAAATAAATAAATAAAATAATACAATCAAAATATTCTAAATAATGTGAATATGCATATAAACTAATATAGGGTGTCTAGAATTACTAAAAACGGTCGAAAATGAGTTAAATCGGGCTAACTCACTAAATAGAACTCAGTCGGCCGGGTTAACTCGGTCTTGGTCACATAAACTACATGGTCTGGTCTGGTGGACACGGAAAAGGGTGAAATCACCACAGGTGTGGCATTGTTGCCAGCGGCAATTGTGATCACGACAGTGGTCATGGGTGGTGTCAAAATGAAGATCTTGATGAAAGTAACTATCGGTGGTTGGACCGGCTGAAGGTGGCTCGTCAAAGCGAAAAATGGCCCAAAAGGGTGGTGGTAGCAGTAGAAACCTACTACAAAAGCTTTGTTGCCAGTAGCGACTGCAACAACAATGGTAGTCGTGAGTGGTGCAAATGGAAAGCCTATCATGAGGTCATCCTGTGGGTGCCAGTTTGATGGCCGGGGCGAGCTGGTGACTCACTAGTGGTGAGCCAAAGTGACGGCGGCACTAGGGGTATAAACTCTGAAAATCATGTGAAATCTCTGGAAAATAACATGGTGCAGCTAGGGGCTAACGTGGACGACTCAGATCTTGCCATATGGCACGATTTGAAAATCTAACAACTCGTAGCCTAGTGGGGCCCACCTATGGTTATATGCAATATGTATATGGACAAAAAGCTAAGATCGAGACCGTTCAAAGAGAAAACTAACTTTATAGGCAAGAATCGAGATAAGAAAGCTAAATGGGTCTTGAATCCTCAATTCAAGTAGGTGAAAACCTACGACTTAATCAAATTGGGCCAACAGGGCACAATCTGGTGATACAAAATCCCTATGATGCATGCAAAGAAGATACTCTGAAATTCTCAAATGGATACTAAACGCTGCAATGGCCTAAATCTAGGCCTACAACCTTGGCTAACCCATCAAAAAACATTTGTGTACCTTGTATATATAATGATAACTCATGTTCTATTGTAGCCTATTTCAAGCTATCATCGGCATGTCAGGCATACTTAGCCACCATAACATACTCATACGACCATTTGGGCCCGATACTCATTATCTAAAAACTGGTCTTGAACCAACTCAAGACTAGCCCGAACTGGGCAAAACTACAACTGGGTAAAACCCTAACCCGAAGTTGGGTTTTACAACCTCTCCTCCTTATAAAAATTTTGCCCTCGAAATTTCTTACATCAAATGCGATCGGAGGACTCAACTGAAGATGTCATCTCATTGATAAATTGGTAGCTCTCCCTCGAAAGCTAGATACACACAGCTCAAATGGACCAACATGAAGTTAGAATTCTGAACATCGACAAAGCTCACTAGCTCCTTACTAATTTGGCTAGACGGACTACACATGATTGAATCATCTGGTAAAATTGGTCATACATGCTAGAATCATCTGTCTAGACTGACCATTCAAGCTCGAATCGTCTTGCTGGACTGACCATGCATGCTCAAATTATCTCGCACAACTAGCTCCTAGTCACTACAAACTATGGGGACTGAAATGCAATGACCTAGGCGGGAAAAACCTAAGCTCACCCCTAAGGGTTTAATGGGTAGTCGAGTAGGTACTCTAGAGTACTGCAGGGTACTAGTTTGTACTACATCAAGAAAAACTATGTCTATGCGAGGTATGCAGCCTAACATCTACCCATGTCTCCCTAATCCTTATCAATGCAATAGGTCAACTGCTTGTACCCTCAGGGCACTCTGCTCCAGGTCTTGTGGCTATACTAGGGTGTCATGCACATCCTGCTAGTATATGGTAGACTCTAGTACCAAATAATGGTACATGCTAATGGGCTATTGTAACACCCCAAATCCGCTCCATGCTCGTGAACCGAACCGGCATGTTATAGGACCCGGTTAGGTCGGCTAACCCGAACCCAACTCGCGCAGGTCTAATCTCGGCGTCTTAAGATGAAGGTATTACTCGTCATGTATGGATGAATGCACAGAATCCTAAGATGATACTACATGGATGACATGCAAACTAAATTACACACCATCACAATTACGATCAAAATCGATGAAAATTCTAAAATAAAACAGACAGAATTTCCCCTAAAAGTGCAATTAGGGTCACCCTGTCAAAATACTATATATAAACATATATACAAACATGTATCTATATATCACACAACTTCATTCACACAATTTGATGGTCATGAAAATAAAATAACTATAACAAGCTGGTTATGAGAGCAAAGTCTCATATGAAAGAAAACATCATATACTCCACGTGAACACTCTGAAAGGCACTACTGAGGAGCCACTAGGACTGCAGACCCGATAGCATCCCGAACTTACTGATCTGCTGCTGGTACTGTGCCGCTCTTGGCACTTCTTTTTCAGTACTTCACGTAAAACTTTATCCTAAGCCCTCTCCTTACCTCCATATTTCTCCTGGCCTTGAGCACGAAGGCAGAGTACTCTCAGGCAGTCGCCTTTAATACCCTTTGAACCACAAGTCCGGACATGCGCTGTACTAAACAATACCCGTAAACCTCCACGTTCTCCGGGTGTGAGGAACTCAAACGCGGAGTTGTCAGGATCCCTCGGGAATAGAACAGTCCACTGGCACTAATCCAGAGCCCGCTTTGACTGTCACGGCATCCGCTCATGGTACGTGCAGTCGGTTTCTCCATCTCTTGTCTCACTGAAAACGCGAAAACTACATATATATAGGGCTGGGTAGGGATTTATATAATAAGCCCGAAAGCAACTTGTAGTGGATCTTATTTTCAAAATCATCCTTGAGGGATCTCATCCTCGAGGGGTTATTAATCCGAAAAACTGTTCGGTTAAATGGCCCGAGTTAAGTGGGATCCGATAAAACGCCACTTAACCCGTCCTGCAGATAATAAAATAAACATACAATAGAAGAGCGTAAAACAAAGGCGAGTCCTAAATGGACCTGGTAGAAGCTCCAAGCGTGTCATCCTGCCTAGGCGGCAAGCTCGTACTCCGTACCTACACATCAAAACTAAATACTGACGCCCGCTAACTAAATGATGCATCAAATGCAATGAACATCACACACAATTCAATCATCAACATCCAGCAACAGTTAAATAATCATAAATGTTAATAATTCTAACTCATCCTATTCATACTAATTTTATTGTATTTTTCAAGGTTACGTCCTGATCACTTATCATGCTGAGACTCGATCTACCTCATTAGATCACTTAACCTTCATTCTCAATTAATTGCATCATGCAATCATAATTTCATTCATAGTCATACATTTATCCTAACTACTAACCGATTCTAGCATGTCATGCTAACAATCATCATCAATTTTAAATAATCAAATCAGAGGTAATTATACCTTACGTCATTGGCAATCGGCCACAGCTAGGGTTCCGTCGCACGTCTCGGAGCTCAAATTCGGCGCTCATCGGCATCCGATGTTCGATCGGGATCGACTGGATGAGCTCCATGAAAGATCCGGTGAATTCCAGCGAATCCGGTTTTTCGGCTGGTTTCAGCGGTTTTCCGGCAGCTTCCGGCAGTTTTCCGGCAACAACTGCCGGCCGTGTCTACTGGCTAGAAAGCAATGGTATTGGGTACCATTGGAACCAGCTCGGCGAGCCCGACATGCCTACGGCATCGACATGGTCAGCGGAGGTGGTGCCTCACTACAAAATAGCTAAAACAGGGCCGGTGGCGATGGGTAGCTAGATTCGGCCTGCTTGGGTGGTGATGACCTCCGCTCCGGTCGGGGAAGGTCGCTAGGGTGTCGAAGACGTCGAGGCGACTACTCGATCGCGGCGGCGACGGCCGCCGGCGGCACAGTCGGCGATGGAAGCTAGGCACAAAGGTGCGGTGCGCTTTCTTGCGTCACGGCGGCCCGATGGTGGCCAGGCCTAGTCGGGGCGACACGGCGACTCTATGGCGAGGCTGGGCGGCACCGATCTGCGCAGGATGGCGTCCACAGTAGCAGCACCGGCGCTGCATGGGGGCGGCGTCGGGTAGGGGTTTTGGATGGGGAAGAAGGAAGAAATGTCGGACGGTGAGAAAAATAACTGGGTGGCAATATCGTAAATATCACTTGACTCGTGTCCGACTCGAGTCAAGAATAATAACTAAGGCGTATTAAATCCTAAAAAAAATCGGGAAAAATCCCATAAAATCAATCAAACACCACAACATTATAATGATATGCTCTATGACTAACAACCCACCCAAAGTGCCCGTAATGCTTCCTAACGCAGCAAACAGCCTAAAACTAATATTACGATCCACTATATATAAAAATAAAATAAAAAATGACTGGCATACTCTCATATATTCTGATAACTCATTCTGTTCTGCTATGTTCATGATGTTATCATCATATATTTGGGTACGCATGACCCTCATAGCTCATATACACGACTGGCGTTGGCTCAGTACATGTGTTATGAATTTGACTCGACTCGAAAATAACGGTCGAACCGACCAGTTCTGAATATAAAACCCTGACTCAAATCGTGGGTTTTACAGCTATATGGTTCACTGTCGCTAATCTCTCAAGTGTCTGGGTAAGAGGAACTAGACCGCTCACCAGGTCCTAGCTAACTCGGTCCCAAGTCAAGTATTCACTCTTTTCCATAATGGAACAAGGACAACTGTTATAACTCTATTGTATGTTATGACTTTTATAACCATTTATATGACCACTAACTACTACTGAAGAGGGCTCTTTGTGATGGAATGGGGGCAAAAATACCTGTACATGTACAACGTGTCTCAACGAGTATGAAAACATACTATCTATGGAACTGTAGAATATGTATCTAGTTAATGGAGTCCACACTAGCCAATGTCTGCTCATCTCAACCATCAGGTAAACTAATGGTAGGATTGATATATCTGAAAGGGTGAGTGTGAAAATGCTCGGCTCTGTCTGATATCTCTGGTCACTTGAAAAGAGACTAGATCTCTCATGGCAAATTGGTCACATTGCTCTAAGACTTTAACTAGGAGGCGTCTCATCTTAAATGGTCTAACATCAGGTGTGTTGGGAAAGTACACTAAGCTGAGAAAATCCTACTAGGTATATATTAAGAGTCTTCATTTGAGTTACAACGGGGTAATAAAATTCTAAATAGGATACTGGGTAACTCAAAAATATAGGTAGGTCAATGGACATGTCTCCAAGATCATCATGATTTGTCTCTATCACAGGTGGCCAACCTATGGAACATGAAATCAATAAAAAGTCTAAGAGATGGCTCTTAAGTGACTCTAATTCAATCAACTAACAGCAAGCATGCGTTTCTCGATGTCGTACTAGTCACTCACTTCTAAATAGATGGGCGTCAAACTACCTCAAGAACCACTATCTTTCCTCAAGTCTATGGGGACTCATAGTGAGGTTTGAGATGTGTCTCATCCGCTCTTCAGTGGTGTGTGACCTGCCGTCCTGTACCGATTTGTAGTACTAATCTTGACTCACATAACTACTACCGTTGTGGTAGATTCTCAAGCAAAGCTGTCAGTTAAGATGAACAAACACTGGTGTCCCTCTATTTGGTTAGCATGGTCTAGTCTGGCTGAAGTCCCTGTCTACGTCTCTCTCAAGCTTGGGTGAAGTTGTCTCCTCCTGACTGGTTTGTTATCTGTTACTTACACTATAAGTCCTAAACAGTACTACGAACATACCTCCTATACTTGGGGCAAAGGCTCAATCCTATGTCTCAAGGACAGGACCTAATAGTGTTAGGGAAACACAAGGAAATCACTCTCTCCTTTAAGGAAACTCCTCACTAAACCCACCATCTAAGCTAAGAACTCTAATGCGAGTCGAATACCTCTCACTACTTGAGGTCACACTGCATGTCTGACCATCTGTATGATCTAATTACCCTAGCTATAACTCATATGTCTGTTGTCTTGCTGACTGAACAATATAACCATTGTGGCCATCTCATCTAGAGGTCATACTGCCATGTTCTTGACTCTCCATGTGCATCCCTATAAGACCGTCACTTACACTGTCTAATGATCCCTATAAGACTGTCACTAACACTATCTTGCAATACGCATCTAACCTAAGGATGTCAGGTCAATGCGATAGTATGCAAGACGGCTAGTGAAGTCAATCCTATGTCATCTCTTTGAAACAATCTCAGTGCACCTAACTTTCCTTTGCTTGGCTGATGTTACCGTAGCTATATCTTGTCCTCAATCTCTAACCCAAATATGCTATGAATGTTATGACATGAGGTCTCTATGCAATGATAAGAGCATCCTCAAGTAGTTGTCCTCCTGCAGGGTGAGGTAACTACTTGGCCATTGCTTTCATCATAACCGCTCACTCAGATGACGGTAGTGCATCATGGACGGTGGTTGTGCATCACGGATGGTAGTTGTGCATCACGGCCAGTGGTTGGGCAACTTGGATAGTGGTTGCACGTCACAGATGATAGTTGTACTTCTCAGATGGTGGTTGTGCAACTTGGATGGTGATTGTGCAACTCAGGTGCTAAAGTCTAATCCCAATCATATACTTACTATCTCTGACATGTCTTCCTCCATGTGTCGATCTCATCAGAGGTAGCTACTATTAACTCCTTTCAAGTTATCCAACTATGCGTGCAACTATGCATGTCTTATCCAACTATACGATATTAAACCAATGTTAAACTTACACTTATCTCCCGTATTCTGGGGTGAATGCTTCTATAAATGCTGATTGGTTCTCAATAACAATTACTGATCTGGACCTAATAGATTGAGTAAAATCCGGTTAACCGTCTAATCTGTGGTCAAAGGTAATCTCGCGCATCTTTAGTGTGTTTATGCCTCTATCTGGTGAAGAGTAAACAACAATAATGTTTTGATAGACATACAGTAGTGGAAGAGGGGGAGGTGGTGAAGTGTCCATGGGATTATAGATCTACTTTGCTACTCATCCTCATCCACTGTAATGTCCTAAAAATGGTCCATCAAAGTCATCTACCACAAACTCTTATTTGTGCTCCAAGTGCTTAAGTGGATCTACTAGCATACCCACATCCTCCATCCATAATGATCTATCTGAAGGTCTAAGTTCTCCAAGATAGACCTTGGTCTATGCCTAATGGATCTGTTTAATGCACTCAATGATCCAAGCTCCCATTGTAAGTATGTGAGTATGTGTGTATCTCCATAATCCAAGCTCCCTACTTGTGTTATCTCTTATAACACTGCCTTACATTGTACGCCATGTCCCAAGAAAGAACTCATGTGTTGACATGAGAAAGACGGGCAAGTACACAAATGTGATCCCCAAAATTCTAGGTACTCCTGGTCACCATCCAACTAAACCTCAACTAACTGAACATGTGCACACTCTTTATCGTCCAAATCTCTAACACAAAAAAGGAAAGTCATGTCTCAAAGCATTTTATGACATTTCTGTAACGACCCGGCCATTTGTCACAACATTGTGGGCCTAGCTGGCCAGGTGTTACTCACACTTAAGCAAATATGTCTAACATTTTTTAAAAAACATCTATAAAGATCTCATAGTCTTAGACCGTTTCCCATTAGCCACACTTATTTCTCAAATAAATAATAAAAGGAGTCCTCATATTTATTTTGCTCCATGCCCTGGTTGCCAATCACCTACTTTCGTATCTGCACACCTGCGGAGGCAATTCCGTGTTAGTGATTACAACACTAAGTAGTATAATAGATAAAACAAATCAAGTACATTCCACTATTTCCTTATGTTTATTTTAATATGCGGTGGAGCGATTCCGCTATACTCCAAAATAATGCGGAGGAGGTATCCGCTGTGATCCGCACACCCCGGCCGTAGGCCTTTTGTGGGGAGGCTACCACTACCGTCTCCAGTGCCAGTGCCTCGCACACCCCGGCCGTAGCCTTTTTGTGGGGAAGCTATCACTGCACTCAGGTGATTGCTACGCCCTGTTTGTGGGGAAGCTCTCACTACCAATTCTAGTGCCAGTGCCTCGCACACCCCGGCCGTAGCCTTTTTATAGGGAGGCTATCACTGCACTCAGGTGAATGCTACGCCTCGTTTGTGGGGAAGCTCTCACTGCCAATTCTAGTGCCAGTGCCTCACACACTCCGGCTGTAGCCTTTTTATGGGGAGGCTATCACTGCACTCAGGTGAATGCTACGCCCCGTTTGTGGGGAAGCTCTCACTGCCAACTCTAGTGCCAGTGCCTCATACACCCTGGCCGTAGCCTTTTTATGGGGAGGCTATCACTGCACTCCAGTGCGATGGAAGAATCGTTGTGCCTCGCTCACCCCGGCCGTAGCCTTTTTATGGGGCGGCTATCACTACTCCAAAACAATATCGATGCATTACACAATTTACGCACATAATACGACCCCGTGTCGGACTGAGTCAATTTTTTGACCCCGGTTGCACTCGGTGCATGGTGGTCGAATCTGGGCTCAGGCCGACCAAAGCTACCAATAAGGAAAATACGATGTTCTACCTATTATACGTATCTGACTTGTGATTTCGTCTGACTGTGACCCGTGAACCCTAATCTGAATGAGGGCATAAAATTATACATTACTATAATTTTATTTTGCATGAACCTACATGCAACTTACATGACTAATATACTATCAATTTTAAATGATGTAATTAGTTCATGTTAGTCTTCATTTCTTATTAAATTTTCAGCAATTCTAATGATAATTAATTATTAATTATCATTATCCAAATCCCCATTATCTAATTGATAATTTAATTATTAACATGTCCATTTACAAAACAACTAAGCAATCAATAAGAACCCCATGCATAAGACGCTAGAGATCTAGCAACTTGGTAGGGCGTCTTCAATAAACCTTGCATGCAAGAATCCTATTGGAAACAAATAAGATGAGGGAAGAAATACTCACACAGTAATAGGAAGGCCGCCTGAGACGGAGATGAGGGATGAAATACTCCCTCCTCCTGCATATATATACACTTCAACCATTCCCTCCATTAAATTCTCATACCCCATCATCCATTGGTATTTCCTAGGTTCAACGAGCCCCTTCATTAAATTCTCACACCCCATCATCCATTCATGAATACCATTCCCTCCATTAAATTCTCATACCTCATCATCCATTGGTATTTCCTAGGTTCAACGAGCCCCTTCATTAAATTCTCACACCCCATCATCCATTGGTATTTCCTAGGTTCAACGACCCCTTCATTAAATTCACACACCCCATCATCCATTTATGAATAGGTATTTTCTAGGTGACCTTAAGTCGAACCATGACCAGTGGACTTAATAACCAACCATATCAGTCCGTCTATATTTATTTCATAATATTTAGGTTCGAGTCTTGTAATAATTTTCATGGTTTTTACATTTCAATGAGATTCATACTGGCATCTACTGAAATCATGATCTCATATCCATCACATAACTTCTCTAACCGTTTGTACTGAAACATCCACTACTTAGGTATGACTGAGCACACAATCTAAAACACTAAGAAAAAACCAAAAGAAATACCTGTCGAGTTGACTAAGGACGTCTCCACACACTCGGCTCAAAACAAAAGTCTTCCATCTCAATAGACCAAAACATGGTTCTGATATCAAAACTGTGACACCCCAATTTCGGTTCACCTAAGAACCAGATCGGAAATGTCATGATGAAGTCGAGTTATATCAAAAGTAGCTAGTCTATAAGACTCGATTAATAATATAGATCAAAGTAACCCGTTTAGCTTCAAGAGAATGGAAGGCATCACTAAATACGTGTCAAAAACACGTCAGATATAAGTAAAAGTGTAAAGGAAAATAACTGTGTTGAGCTCCAGCGTGTGTGGCATTTATTTGTCCTCCCACCAAAACTGACTAAGAATCAAGAAACCTACGTATATAATAGAAAAAACGTCAGTAACAAGTGTTACTAGACCAGAAATAACTAATAGTCAAACTGGCACAGGAGAGCTAACCCTCCTATTAAATGAAAATATATATATACTTCACAAAATCTCTCATAAGGGCGTTAATTATAAGCCGTCGACCTCACGCGATAGCATCCCCTTTCTATCTCATTTCAAGCCTCATCAACTTTAAAAACTATCCCTTATGCGGGAACATCAATTTTTTTCTTTTAACTCTATACATCCTTTGTATCACTGCTGGCCCTAAGTACAAAGGTTGAGTACTCTTAGGCATGCGCCTTCAGTACCCTTTGAAACCACAAGTCTAGACATGCGTTGCATTGCAGTACCCGTAAAGCTCCACACTTCTCCGGGTTTAAGGAACTCAAAGGTGGGATTATCAGGATCCCTCGGAAATGGAATGGGCGCCCACCAAATTCAGAGCCTGCTTTGAGTAACGCACGCCCTATTTAATAATGCAGTCATCAATTTTCCCTTGTGTCACATCTCACTGGACCCAGAAAACTAGAGAAAATCATATATAGGCCTGGGAATAGATTTATATAATAAGTCTGAAGACTACTTGCGGTGGATATTGTTTTCGAAATCAGGCTTAAGGGTCTCATCCTCAAGGGTTATTAATTACGAATGTAAAATATGTCTAAATGAGCCGTGTTAAGTTGGGGCTATAAAATAGCCACTTAGTTCATCCTACAATCTAAAAATCAAATCAACACTAAAGTATAGCGATAAAAATGAGAAGAGTCCTAATGGACATGTGGTCCAAGCTTCAAGAGTAATGTCTCCTCTATGATGAGCTCGGACTCTCAAACCTACATCGAAGCCCACTGCTAAGTAAAATACTAACATCTCTATATGATGCATGCTTGTGGGTTGTGCTTACATCATTAGTACATACTAATAAAGAAGATCGCTAAATAAACCTACAACTAAACATATAGCCAGTAAATCAAGACACAATAAAAAAATAACTAGTAACAAATAATAAATAAATAAATACATGCACTCATGAATAAATAGATAAATAAGAAATACATGAAAACAATCAATACTCTAATCATAAAATAATACTAATATCATATACTATATAAATACATGACTAAACACAAGTAAATATCACATATACTCATTTTAATAAACATATAAATAAATAAATAATTAATTATATAATCATTTAATAAATAAATAAATAAATAGTCAATTTTAACTAATCATGAATAATAATAATAATATTATAATCATCATAGTAATCCAATTCAAAATACACAATTAAATACAAATAAATAATAATATACATGCAACGAACAAATAGATAAATAAATAAACAAATAAATAAATGAAATTTAATAAACATAAATAAGATTAATATTAACAAGTAAATATGTCAATAATAATAATAAATCATCACATAAGCATTCATCATATATGACAAACATCTAAATAAAAAGAATAAACAATAATGAATAAATAAATAAATATAATCATAATATCAAAATATGCTATATAATGTGAATATGCATATAAATTAATATATGGGTTCTCGAATTAATGAAAACGGTCGAAAATGAGCTGAACTAGGTTAACTCACTAACCGAACTGGGTTGGCCGAGTTAACTCGATCTGGGTCAGATAAACTAGTGGGCTGGGTTTGCTGGGCTGATCTTGTCCAGTGGACACGGACATGGACACGGGCAAGCAAGTGGACACAAACAGGTGAACATGACTTGGGCTGGCAGACATGAACATCAGCAAGCAAATGCGTACACTGGCAAGCAGATGCGAATAGGGGTATACAGGTCCGATGGGGCGGGTAGCGACCATTGCCAAAAAATGCTGACGGCAACTCTGCTGAGGTCACCGCCAGTAGGGATTGACAACCTTTTCGATGAGGAAGATGATGGTGGTCGCCATTGGCAGAGTCCGGCCGCTGGTAGGCGAGAAAGGGGTAGAATCGCCACGGGTGCGCTGTTGCCAGCGGCGATCGCAGCTACGGTGGTGGTCATAGGTGATCTCAAAATGAAGATCTTGATGAAGGTTATCTGTTTGGGTGGTCAAACCAGTCGGAGGTGGCTTGTTGGCACTAGAAAACGGCCCAAAAGGGTGGCGGCAATGGCAAAAACTGGATGCAAAAACTCCATCATCGGCGGTGACTATGGCTGCGCCAGTGGTCGTGAGTGGTACGAATGAAAAGCCTATCGCGAGGCGGTCTTGGGGTTGCCAGTTCGGTGGCAGCGGCATTAGGGGTGTAAACTCTGAAAATCGTAGGAAATCTCTTGAAACTAACATGGTGAAGTTATGGTTGACATGGACGGCTCAGATCTTGCCACATGGCACGATCTGAATGTTAGATAATTTGTAGCCTAGTGGGGCCCACCTATGGGTATATGCAATATGTATATGGACGAAAAGCTCGGATCGAGACCGTCCAAAGTCCAAACTGACTTGAGTACTAAAAGTGACTTTATAGGCAAGAATTGAGACAAGAAGGTTATATGGGCCTCAAATCTTCAACTCAATAGAGTAAAAACCTACTACTCAATTAAGCTGGGCCCACAGGGACACAATATAGTGATCCAAAATCTCTATAATGCATGCAAAGAGATTCCCTAAAAATCCCAAGCAGATACTAAATCCTGAAACGGCCTAAATCTTGCCCTACAACCCTGGCTAACCCATCAAAAATTATTTATATACCTTATGTATAAAATGATAACTCTTGTTCTGTTGTAGCCTATCTTAAGCTATCATCTGCATATCATGCATACTCAGCCACAATAACATGTTCATATAGCCATCTAGGCCTCATACTCATGATCTGAAAATTGATCTAGCTTGAGCTTGCTCAATCCGACTCAAGACTGGCCCGAACTGGGCAAAACTACAAGCGGGTAAAACCCTAACCCGAAGTTGGGTTTTACAATATATATATATATACATATATATATAGGATTCAACTCCTGTACGCTGCCTATTTTTCTAGCGCAGGCAACGAATACGCGAGATAGCCGTTGGATCGAAATTCAATGGCTATCAATTCCCCCACCTCGCCAATCACGTTCCTGCCCACCCCTGCCGAACTCCCCCCAACATTCACCCTCCCCACTCCCCTCGCCGCCGCCACAATCATGCCCGCTTCCTCTGTTTCCCAATTGTCGGCGGCGGCATTTTGTTGGGGGAAGGAAGGGAGGCGACGATAGCGTTGGCCAGAGTGGCTAGCAGTCGGCGGTGGGGTGGCACGGCAAAACAGAGGGGGGGGGAGGGGGGGTGCGAGTGATCGGTCGGTAGGGGAAGAAACAAGGGAGAAAATGCTCAGGGTAGTTTCATAATAACAACTTGACTTGGTCCCGACTCGAGTCAATATTACGAAATACATCTCAAAAAATATTAAAAAATACAGTAAAATACCATAAAATAAAATAATCAAGTTCTAACTCGAATAACATGCTCTAAACCTAATAACCCACCCAAAATTAATAAATAACGCGTCCTAATGCGGTAAATGGCCTTAAATTAATTTTGTGATCCACTATATATATAAAAAAACTGGCATACTCTTATATATTCTGATAACTCTTTTTTTTTTGCTGCATTCATCACGTCATGTGTAAATACAGCAGAGCTCTGTCCTCCCAGAATTCGGAAACAAATCGATGCCCGTATTGATGACATATTCAAGAACAGCTGGCCTCTCATTAAGAACATTTAAATTAGTGGCAGAACTTCAATCTTGCTCTCATCAAACCAGTTTCTTTCATGATTTGTTATTTTAATATTAAAGTAACATGTAAAATTCTGATGAATTAAAGCAATTCTTTTAATCAAACTTATCAGATCCGGCCTTGCTATTATGCTTCCAAGAGTTGTTAGAAAGTGAAACGTCAGAACACAACATAGACAAAACACATGAGAGCCATCTCATTTAATTTTCTTCCACATGATGAATACAAGTACAAACCATGAAAGATCATGCCTGACAAACACATTAAAAAATAGATGCAAAAATTACAACTTTGGACCAACCTGCAAATAACTTACAAGTTAGAAATCTATCAAGTTACAAAAATTAAAACTTTCATACCTATCATAGTCGTTCTCCATCACTGCTTTGAGATTCGCCATCACTGCACTGACGCCCCTGAATAGACTCCACGACTCTACTTTCAGATTGAACATTTTTTTCCTATATATTTAAAAACAAAACATGGAAACTAATCACATAAATTATACAGAACAAAGATCAAAACAAGGTTTGTGTTAGGCAACATTACCGATGTGCTACAATTGCAGGGCAAGTGCGCTTATCGTGCCCAACTCCCCGTTTGTTGCAACCATGGCATAGCCTATCTTTTACCATACGCTCCATTGCAAATTCTTTACCACTCTTCCACCTTTTACCACTTCCTTTTGTCTTTGATTGTGCCGGTGGATGTACTTGTATTCCATGATGTAACTTTAAATTTAATACCTGATTATTTACACCTTCATCTACTACATCTTCTACCAATTTCTCTATCTCCAAAAGTTTTTGCTTGGCGAGTTCAAATTTCTCAGATGATAAATATGCCTTTTTGGCCCATCGATTGAATATAGAGTGCAATTCTCCCCAATTAGAGAATGAAGTTTTGTTGCAATCACCACGAAGTTCCACTCCATCACCATCAAAAACAACTTCCTTTGCTATTTCAATTGTCCATCTCTTCATGACATAGAGTTGAAGAAAAATATCACCCTCATTCAATCTCAGTACATACAGCAAATGCCTACATGGAATACCTTCACTTTCCAAAAGTTTACAACTACATGTGCATCTACTTTCAACTCCTATGTAAGTAACACATGCAACCAACTCTTTATTATTTCTACAACATGTTACATCATACTGTTCAACATCCTCCCCATCTAATTTCTTATGAGATGAGTAACAAACCAAACTGTATTGTAGTTCTTCTTGAAACTTATAAAAAATTTTACGAGTATAAACCTTTGCCATCTTACATTCCATCTTGAATAGAGTGACCAATTTGGGGCTTTTATATTTGTTTTCATAAGATTCTTTTGCCTCATTCAATCTCTGTCTTTTGATACGCTCTCTCAAATCTATGTATAAACTCAATAAGGTTATTTTTTTGGTTGACATACCTTGAATAAAATGAGTTTTGAGATTCACTTCGTTGAGAACTTCTTATACCAGCCAAAAATATACCTTTACTATACACAAGCACCCACAAATGATGAATTGCATATATGGATTTTAACCACTTATTTTTCTCCAAGCAATTGTCTTTCATTATTTCACTCCATTGTGATTCAAATTCTTCTTTGTTTTCTGCACCATAAATGAAAGTATGGAATGACTCATAAAACTCCCTTTTGTGAGCAATTGCACCTAATTTTTCAGTTTCCTTCTTAAGGATAAGCCAAATGCAAAGACGATGATATGTTGAAGGAAATATCAATTTAATTGCTTTCTCCATTGCAGGATCTTGATCAGTAACAATTGCCCATGGTTGCTTTCCATCCATGCATTTAAAAAATGTTTCAAAAAGCCACACAAAAGACTCAACCTTCTCATTACACAAAAAATACATCCAAATGTAATAGTTTGCCCATGATGGTTTAATCCGGTGAATGGTGCAAAAACAAGTGCATATTTATTTGCATCATATGTTGTATAAAAAATCATCACATCTGAGAATAGATGATAATTTTTTCTTGAAATTCCATCCGCCCAAAAACAATGCTTCAATCTACCATCATCATCAACTTCATAGCAATAAAAAAATGAGTCATTCATCTCTTTCATTTCCTCGAAATGTTCCATCAATAATTGGGCATCAATTTCCTTTATCTCTTATTTATTTCTTGTATGGGCATTTCTAATATCTATCTCTATACAACTAATATTTTCAGCCCCACTTGCTTCAATTTCTAGCACAGACATTAGTTGAGAAGTTTTTATGTTAGTCTCTACAAATGTGTCAATCAAATTTTGGTGCATACTTGTAACATGCTTATGTGACATGAGAAAATGAGTTTTTAATAGTGTAAGGAGTACATGACTATGCCCTTCTTCAAAATACATGACCTTCCATGTGCCCTCTTTATTTATATTTACCCTGATGCGTGCTTGACATTCTTCTCTAATTATAGGATAAGTTCTTTTTTTCCTTTGTGGGGTATTTCTCTCTTTCTTTTACTCATACTCATACCATCATTCTTGTTATCATCTTCATATCTAATCTGTATTTTACACTCATCTTCTTTTGAATGTCCTTCTTGTAGAACACACAAATGCTTGAGAACATAACTCTTTTGTTATCTTATGATAATTTGTACTATGTTTACATACACCAAATCCGGACATTTTTGAATAACTAGTGTACAAGTTGAGTGTGTCATGCAAACAATCAAATTGCATTCCAACCTTCGGTTGGAACTCATCTTCTACAATAGGATAGAATATTGTAATATGTTGGACTAATTCTTCTTCATCATTTCCTTTATCTTCAAGATTGTCCATTCTTAAAAAATACAAAATTTGGAAAAAAATAAGAAGATAATCAACTAAAATAGTCACAATAAATATTTTTTAGTTGAGTCAAAGTACTTTCAAAGGCTTAACTCTTATCTGATGCTCGTATTTAGCTGGATAAAAAGTATCCAATTTTTGGATTTGTGTGGTAACAAGAGCACTCTTATCTTTAGCTTGTTCCTTTTCTTTGCTGACAAATGCAATTCTGGCCTCCTTCACTCCACTCACAAATATTTTTGACCTAAAAACATATTTTTTTACACCGATAGAAACATAACTACAAGAAATCAGGGCAACCATTTTTTCCTCAAAAAACTACTTTTTCATTGTTTAGTAGCTTCACTGTTTAATTTAATCAGATGATTATAAATACTCTCTTTAGAGGTCCATTTACACAAAAAAAGTAAATGCAACAAAATTAGAATAAGGTGAAAAAATAGCCCACCCTCGACTTCTCTGTTTTTCTATGCTCTATTTTGTGTGACTGCAGCAATCCCTCCCCACGATGGCGCTTGGTTCCTCCCACGGTGGTGGGATTGACGACAGGAGGTGGCGCGGTCACGACTGCTTCGTTGCATTGTGAAGGGGAGGTGTAGGTGGGGGGGAATGGGCAGGGTTGTGGGTGGGCAGGGAGTGGAATTGAGAGCTGTTGGATTTCAATCTAGCGGTTGTCTCGTCTGCAGAGCTACTTGCGCTATAAATACAGGCAGCGTACAGGAATTGAATCCTATTTGAGGCGCTTATCAAGTGCATGTGTGTTTCCTAACGGAATGAAAATTATGTATATATATATATATATAGGGCAGCGCTACTATGCACTGCCCCATATGAACCGTTGGATCTGATCCAACGGTCCACAGCAACCCCCCACACCACCCCGCCTTCCCACTCTTCAGCCGCCCCAGTCCCCGCCGCTGGCCCTCGCCCGCCAGCCGCCCCATGCCCCCGCCCCGCCGCTGCCCCTGCCCCGCCCGCCAACCGCTGCCCCCACCACCCTGGCCGCACCGCGGCCTCCCCCTCTAGCCTCGCCCAACGATGCGGCTCCCCCTGCACCGGCCGCGTTCAGGTGTCTACCCGCCAGCCTTTAGCGAGGTCGCCGGCGGTCGCACGGCGGGAGGAGGGAAGAAGCAAGGTAGAAACATTGGAGAAAACGGGGATGGTAATTTCGTAATAAAAACTTGACTCGATCTCGACTCAAGTCAATAGTATAAAATAATTTTTTTAAAAAGTAAAATAATTTTATAATAAAAATATGACTCGTTCTCTATTCGAGTAAATAGTATGAAATAAATTTTCTTAGAAAAATTTGTAATAAAAACTTGACTCGATCTCGACTCAAGTCAATAGTATGAAATAAATATTTTTTTAAAAATAAAATAATTTTGTAATAAAAACTTGACTCGATCTCGATTCGAGTCAATAGTATGAAATAATTTTTTTAAAAAAAATAAAGTAATTTTGTAATAAAAACTTTATTCAAGGGAGGGCTGCTGCGGAGGGGCGGGCAAGTCGCGGCGGCGTGGCAGGGGTGGTCGATCGCGAGGTAGCAGGCAGGGTCGGGAGGGCAGGTCCTGCCTAGGGAGCCACGACAGGGTGGCGGGCGGCTTCGGTCGCGGTGGGGGCTCGGTCATGCGGCGGCGGGCGAGGCAATAGTGGAATCGGGCTGGAGGCCGGGTCAAACGGGTCTGACGGGTTGCAGATTGGAGGCTGTTGGCCGTTGGATTTTTATCCGATGGCCCACGGGCTCTGTGCTGCAAAAAGGCTGCAGCACATTGCAGCCTTTTTGATATATATATATATATATATACATATAAAGAGAAAGGGAGAAAACTTAAAGCAATCAAACTTTTAATTGAATGTTACCTTGCCAATTAACCTTGGACCTAGGGGCCGAGCCAGTGAATGTGTTTGTTCGGACTTTGCTCCCCTCTCGTGACGCACTCTTCCCACCACCCTTTCCAACTATCTCATTATCTAAGCAAGTGTTAATATCGCAAGAAGTGGTTTCCAATTTGAAAGTTGTGATTGCAAAGGCAGAAACAAAAATATCAATTTATACTTTCAACCCCACACAAACCCCACACAGTTGAGATAATAAGGTATTATTAGGTCATCTTGTCACCAGGCCTATGATATGGTTTGGGTTAAAACGCCAATCCAATCCATCCCATCCCAAAACAATAGTAGAAAAGACAAAATTAAACCAACCTGACCACTAAGCCCGACTTAAAGCTAGTTGGGTCATTACCAAACCTAATTGATCCCAGATGGTTCACGTGGAAATCTGAAGTTGATTATTATTATAGACTTAAAAGTTATAGAAATTTGTTAAAATCATTTTTCTTTAAATTAAACACGTTTAGAACTTATGAATCAAACCATCGAGGCAAGTTTCATGAATTAATTATGAAAAGTTACCAACCCAAAGCTCAACCATTAATCAGTTTTAGGTCATTTTCTTTTGACATTTTTTTCCAATACGAACCCGTTCTATATGTATATATAAGCTTTCACTTGCGCTAATTGCGTTGGAGATAGATACACATATAATGATGATGTGAGGATGATTGGGAGGAAGAAAGTTAGAAGGGGATGGGCGAAAGAGAAGTGATTAAGAGAGGGGAAGGGGCGAGGAGGGAGCGGTGGTTGGGACTTGGGACTTGGGATAAGAGTCAGAGGGGTACCTGTTGCGGGACAGTTCATGATTATCTCATGTTTCAGCATTCTATCATTGAAAGATGCCATGAGCTTCATTATTGCGGCGACCTCAAAAGCATGACATCCCGACTTGAACCACATTGCAACCCCTTCATGTACCTCGTGTTCCCACACGAAACCGGCTCCACCCACACCAGACAACCGGTCTTAATACCCTCTTTTCTGTCAACAATCTTGACAACCGTATCTAATCTTTGATTTCATCAAAGGTGAGCAAATCTTCACCCTTTTTGACCAAAATTTGGTACTGTTCCCTGTACTACTACTTTTCTTATTTTTATAACTAAATTCATTTCTAGCTTAACTTGTTCGTGCTATGCCTTCTTCCTTTGAAAAATATGCCCGTCATCATGATGACTGCTACTCGCTTAAATTGAGATAATTGTGGCTTCTATTCAGATATACTATTCTTATTCAAACTAATTAACCCAGTAATTACTGTATGTAATATATTTATAAACAAAAACTAATTATTACTTTTTGAATACATTAATTTAAATGTTTTAATTTAAAAAAAAAAGGGTTGACTCCAGGTGGAGATTCTAATTCTAATTCTAATTCTAATTCGAATTCTAATATTAAAAAGCCACGCCTAGATTAACCTAGTATGCTGCGGTTGTTCCAGGTTTGGGTGGCGCCTAGCAATTGAAAGTCTTTAAAATATACAAACAAAAGCGCCCAACTGCACGGGTGTGTAATGAGTACATAGGCACAGCCTTTTCTCTGTCTCACGTGTTTGTCAACCCCATCAAATTATTATTATTGTTGATATTATTTATTGGTCAAGTGGTGATGATTACTCATGTCTACAAAAGCATGCCACTCGATCTCCATTGATGTTCATTGTCTCACAATCTGGAAGGGAAGGGATCGATGGAGCTTGGGCTAAGTTTGGGAGCATCTCATGTCTATGGACTAGCTGGTCGTTCTATGGTTGGTCATGGGGCACTTGGAGAAGAAGACACTGTTTCTGAAGACGGATCAGGAAGCAGCCACGGAGAAGAAGAGGTGGAGAGAGCAGCAGCTCATGCTTGTACACCAGTGCAGTTGGAGCTGCTTCCCTGGTCCTGTCCCTCGCTTTGCAGGTGTTTCTAGCCGGTCTGATAATGGTAAGAATCATCAATTCTTCTATTCCTATATGGGTTTTTCTTAATCGCTAGCTGCTACGGATTGGTTGATATTTCGAGTTTTTCTAATTTGGGGGAACTAGAAGTTTGCTCGAGTCGGAATTTGGATGTGAATGGACTTGCTCAAGGAGGAGAGGAGGCCGCGGATAATGGAGGAGTGGTTTCTCCTCCTAAAAGTACTTCTTCAGCGACGGTTGGGATGGGGCTATCGATATGTACAAGGCCAACAACAGGCCGGAAAAGAGAGCGCCACCAAACAGCATCAAACGAGCTTGAGACCACAGAAAGGCCTGCCTCCAGAGCAAGCGATGAGGAAGAGAATGGCACAGGAAGGAAAAAGCTGAGGCTTTCCAAGGAACAATCTGCTTTTCTGGAAGAGAGCTTCAAACAGCACAACACCCTCAACCCAGTAAGAATCATAAATTTTTAAGAGCAATAATGTTTTTTATTTGGTTAACGTTAAATATACTGTATACAAAGATCGGCAATTGATCTAGATTTATAATTAATTACTTATTGCAGAAACAAAAGCAAGCACTTGCAAAACACCTCAACCTCCGGCCTAGGCAAGTGGAGGTCTGGTTCCAAAACAGAAGAGCAAGGTGAACATAATTAATTGACCCCAAAAAATTTTTCTTAGTTTCTTGAATAGATTTTCTGAAACTGTTTGGTCTGTTTACTTTTTCTTTTTCTTATTTTTTTTAGGACAAAGTTGAAGCAAACAGAGGTGGATTGCGAGTACTTGAAACGATGCTTCGATGCATTAACGGAGGAGAATCGCAGGCTACAGAAGGAATTACAAGAGGTGCGCGCGTTGAAGACGGCAAGTCCCTACTCGTCCCGGGTGCCGGCGACCACACTCACCATGTGTCCTTCATGCGAACGCATGTCTACCACCTCCAAAACCGGCGTTTTGCACGCAATCCAACGCCCTTTTGCCTCTTGACTAGATCCGTTGATATGTATAGAGAGAGATAAATTAAGTGGTTTTGAAAAATAAAAAGAAAAGAGAGAGAAAGAGAGAGATCAGAGGTAGATCAAGTAAAAAAATATTGGTTTCAATATATATATATTAGTTGGTAATTCTCTTGTGTAGATGGATCAAATGTTATGGTTCACGGAGTTAATACACAAAAAATATATTAGGATTAGGATTGACTAACAGAGGTAGTTGGTGTGGTTCCAACTTTGCGTTCTTCTCTATTTGGAGACATGTTCTAAACCTGCCGCTGTTTATTTATTCACTCGAGTGGAACGTATGTGTCAATGGCTGGTGCTTGCACCAAATTTCTTACCGAAAATTATACCATCAACAATCAGATGAGAAAATAAATTAAGCATGTTTTTCCCACAAGAAGAAAAGGCGTGGCAAGACTTTGGCAGAGTGGGCACTTAATTGATCATCATATGTGGATTAGTCGTGATTATATTACAGACGAGATATATACACAATTGATTTGTCTCTCGAACATCGACCCTTAAAAATTAAAGAAGGTATCTGTCAATATTGAGCAGGCTATTGTCCATCACAGTCTAAAATGATCCATTGCATAGTACCAATCTTACCCGAGAAGAAAAACCTAATTACAAAAACGAAACTGTTAGTTATACTTATAATTACAGAAATGATCAACTATTGGACGGTAGGCACAAAAGTATAATATAACGTGCAGTAGTCACAACTTCGAGAACATCTTTCGTCATGGCTCATGCACGCTTGAGAAAGAATCAACGAGGGGACTGAACGATGGGTAATTGAATATAATACAAATGTCATTGATTGCTGATTTCTGAGCTAGTATGCTTTCATTACACAACATTTACTGCGATATTGAAATGAAGAGTTAGTTCAGTTTCATTGCGTATTATGATGAGTTAGATAAAGGTGCGTGGGGTGTGGAAGAGATCAATAGCGTAGGGATGAAACAAGATGATGCGGGAAAGCACGCCGACAAGTCATGAGATTGTTATGTCATGGACGAGAAGATAGAAATCATTGGCGATAAAGATGAAAACAACTCTGACTTGATCACCCCATATATATCTTTTTGTATGAAACTAAAGTTAATACTTTATACAAATTACAAACTAAATGAAGCTAGTTTTGCGCATCCTAAATCTTTTTTCCTTCCCAATATATATCTTAAAGATGCATGATTTGAGCCGGTGGATATTTCATGATAATCTGGTTTGTGTTTTTCATCAGCAAACAAAACTAAGAAGTTAACTTATATCACAAATAAATCAAATCAAAGTTGAGCAACAAGATCAGTCTATATTGGTTAGCTACATTTTCATTGTTTTTTATATCGTAAATACGATTGTCGCCACTTCCAGTTTATTAAAAGAGCCTCATACTTTCCATTTTACTAGTGCAAATGAATGTCGCCACCCGAAAGCAGGAATGGGAGGGGGATCATTCTTTTTAGGCGTCTATTACAGACAAAATATGGATTTGACAAGCCCAACCATTTGTTTGTGTGATCTGATAGTGCTTGACCTTCACATGCATAACAAAACGTAAATCGCTGTTTAATTGTCGGTGTGTGGGCCGAGGCTTTTTTGTTTAGGAAGAAACTAATAAAAACGCTGTTAGGAAAATCCTTCATGTAAGAAAGAGAATAGCCTAGCCTGCTGAATATATATATAAATATATAATTTAGCACGTCAGTCATTCATAAACTGAAACACGATTACTGTTATTGATCATGCCCGGGTACTGGCAACTTTTTGTCTTATTCACGGTTTAGCATACATTCATTATAGAAAGGGGGAACGCTATTTGAAAAGAATAAAAGTCTTCCCTAGAAACGCATGCCGGGAAGCCACAAGGCCCTTTCCAAAAAACCAACATAAAATATATATACGTTTATAAATGAATGGAATTTTTTATGGTTACTACGACTTTTCACCTGGACTTGGTCAATATATAGATGATCTTTTTCTGACGTACACAAGATGAAACATTCTTCCATCACAACATCGTCAATCTGTCGTCTAAATTGCAGTACTATATTATCCTTCAACAAGCAAGTCCCAAGTGGCCTCAACAAACTACGCAGATAGTCGGCAGGCAACAACCGTAACAAAGCCTCCCACCTTCTACCATCTATCAAACTAAATCTTTGAACATGAAGATATATATGTGAATGAATCTGCATGGCAACACTTTTTTTTTGCGGCAGTACTTGGTGCTTGGATTCTTAACTTTCTTCTCTACTCCCGAAAAAAAAAGATATTAAAGATTATTCAATTTATTATTTCAGAGCATATTGCCTTATTTATATTATTATATCCAAGCCCCACTTCAGAAAGTGTTACTTTACAAACAGCCCACATTTGATGACCATACGAACAGAAAAACTTTCACAAAGGCATATAATAAACCCAGCCACGGTGAGCCTTAAGTTGTACATCCAGCATCCTGAAGTGAAAAACTTAACATTTCTACTCAAGACGAGACACATCCTCAACCCGTGATACCATTAGGATTTGGATAGTCATAATAATTAAATGGTAAAAAAAGATGAAAAATGGGAATGGGAAAAGCAGTAGTGATGGAACTCGCTACCATGCAGTACCAAGTAGCTAGACAATTTTTCTTTCCAAGCCAATGGTTTTGGACATGAAGTTAATATAACATAAGAGTGCACAATCAAAGCCTCATAATGCACAGGACACAAGATTAATAATGACCACAGCAACAAGGACCAAGGAAATAAGAATAATAGCCTAAGATTGACCAGTCTTGAACCCCTCGTTCCCTATTGGAGGCATCATCTTCCTGACCATGAAATATGCTTAAACGGTTCAGTAAAGAACGGCGAAAAGAGAAAAAACAATTACAGTAATCCAAAAGGAGAGGAAGAAGACAACGTCGAAGACATTTAACGACGAAAACACTAATACAAAAACAAAGACCTATAGCATGTACGTGGTAGCTTTATGTGTATCGAATATATCGCATGCCCCGGTCAATGGGATCCATTCAAGTTCAAGTAGAAACAAAATAGGAATCGAGCAACCAGCATGAAGAGGCGAAGCATTCATTAACTCCAGCAACCAAAACCATTTGATAGGTATATGCCCATCGGTATAACAAATGTTAGATTACAAACAATAAGCTACAAGGAGCTTGTATGAGAAAAAATGAAGAGCATATAAAATACAAAACTATACATTGAAGGTCTCCACAAAAGAATTTGTTGCCGTAAATAACGCCTTCATCATTGTGTATGAAATTATCAATCTTCCCATAGAACTTGTTTATCGGTTGTATAATCCCTCAACAAAGCTAATCTTTCACTTCAAGGGAGAAAAACTATAATAGAAGTCTGAGAATACGTGGCACACAGTGTATGCGCTAAATTCTTATTCTATTGGAGTTTAATCAGCATTTCCGCATAGAGAAGCTCGTTCCAAGAGTCAGGAACACCAGGCAAGCACCAATGGCTGCAGTCTTGATACCTCAAGGGAGATGTTCGTTCTTCAACAGTTAAGTTCCTCTTTCGATAAACTGATGGGTGGGCATCCTTTCTGTAATCTGTCATCCTAGTAATGTTCAGGTAAGAAACAGAGGTCTTCATTTCCTTGAGCACTGTTTCTAAAACCTTCATTTTTGAAGGATACTTAGCTAAATATGCCTCATTTGTGATAGGTTGTGTTTCTTTGTCGCAAGATCCACCAGAATTCCATCTCCCTCCTCTACAAAAAAATATGTTTTGCTTAAATTGAAAATTCAAAGTGTATGACTGAAAATTTGAGTAGATATAAGTAATTCATAAAAAACAATGCTCCCATGTCAACAAATGAGAGTGCAAGGAAAATCGAATGCCAAGAGAGGAACTAAACTACAGACTTTTAAAACAAGGAAACCAAAATAGCCTATCAGGAGAACAAGGTGACCATAACCACAAGCATTCAACCTTTCCTTGTATATTGGCAGGGGGAGAGGGTGTTTAATAGTAGATAACTATTTGTGACATTGTTACAGAATTAAATTTTAGTCACTAATCTCTCAATGGGGAGGCCAAGATCGAGCTCAAAATTGGAAGAAAAATCCTTTTTGTGGATGAAAAGTAGAAACACTGCAAGGTCTTCCAACTAAAACAACTAACTGCACCTAAAGATCTTTAGTACCTAGACTTTGCATACAGAAATTTCGGTAGCCTACTAAGTTACCTGAAATGAGAAGAAGAATAGCCTCTGAAGAAAACAAGAGTCTTGTGAGGGTCAACATTTGAGTCGACCCACTTGGCCCATGTAGCTAAAGCTTTATGAAATGCTTCGACCACATTAAGCTGGCCATAAACATGACTACCTTCTTGATAATAATCTTTCCTACATCAAATTGGCAATTGATCAGTTCCTCAAAAAATGACAACTTCACGACAGTAGTATGCCCGTCATCAAGAAAGTTAATTTAGCATGTACCCCAAAGACGTCTTCTCGTGTGTCCACCAATGCCCAGTGTTGAAAACAATGACATCTGCTTTCTTATATCTATCAGACTTCTTCTCAATCAAGTCTAGTCTAAGCGTTTCCTTTGTCGTCCCATTTGGCTCCGGTGACTCCCATTCCCGGACTAAGAATGGCGACCGGAAGAACTCCACAGAACAGTTGTAGTCCTACATTAGCCACTATAGACATCAGGTCTCTCATAAAAACGAAGCAGAACAACATGAAACGGTAAGATCACATAATCAAAATTTCGCATTACGCACGAGCAAGCGCAAGATAATATTAGATTCTACTGAAGCAAAGATAAATAATTGCATCAATCATACCTCAAACACGAAAGAATACGATCCCTCTGTACGAAACTCACGTCTTCCTGATGCCTCAAAAACCTTGTTCTTGTCATTCACCGAATTACTCAATGTACAGACCAGACTCTCCCACATGTTCCTGTTAAGGGAATCCCCCACAAAAACCAGACGCCTCCCTCTAAGTCTCTCCAACATATCCGTCCCATTCAATCTACATAAACATTGCAATAAAAGATCCATTCCACTACACGCATGTACAGTCTAATCGCAATATAAACACAAACACAAGAATAAGTAAATTGCAGAAAAGAAAATGTTTAATCAATGATGGAAAATGCTTGCCTTGGTATATTGCAGCCTTTAGGTTGCCACCGTAGCTTCTGGAAGTCCTGATCAGGCCGGCCATTGAGGAAACAATCAAAAGGCTGATCAATGTGTGGGCAAGACCCTTCTTTGTAAAGAGGGTAAGAATCGTCTTTCACCCACTTCCCATCAAAAAGATCACATTTTTTCATCGATTCCAGCGAGTACTGACGAGAAGGTTGGTCAGCGTCAACCTTCTTCGCCGTCGAATTCGATGCAAAGGTACCATATTGCGGCTTCAAATCCACCTTCTTACTCTTATTCCGACGATCCCCGGCAACGGAACTGGGCTGCTTATCCAAAGGCATTGTTTGGTTCTTCGGATTCTGGGCAAAGGTTTGATTTTTCGAGCTTGCAGGCACCTTCTGATCTGAGCTCTCAATCTTCGTCGCATTCTTCGCCGGAGCCGTATTGCTCTCCGCCGGCGAACGTTCCTGTTTCGTGCCATTCCAACCAGCCTCCGAAGCACCGATCGTGGCGTTCTTCTCCGCCAACGAAGACGTGAAGTTCGTCGCCCTGCTCCCGCTCACGACGCCCTTCTCGGTCGCCCCACTCGGGCCGGCAGCGTTCGCAGTAACCGACGGATGCGAGGCAGGGAAGATGGAGGAGATGAGATTGGAGAACTGCGACCGAACACTCGAAGAAGCAGAAGTAGAAGAAGAAGCGGAGAAGAAGCGATCGAACCAGGGGGAGGAGGTAGCGACGGAGGGATTGAAGGCGAGGAAAGCCGTAGCAGCAACAAAAGCGAAGAGGAAGCCGTAC
>JAURVB010001928.1:0-24475 GCA_033002965.1 Piper betle
AGATCCGGGTCGGCTTAACCGAACCTAGTAGATTAGCGAACGGTTCGGTCGCCGGTAACATTTCCGGGTCGGTTCACGGGTGAGCCGAAACGGGGTGTTACATGAATTGTGTGTTTTAATAATATATATAACTGTAGATTTGATTAAGGATAAAATATGAAATTTGTTTGATTGAGTGGTATTAAAAATGGAGGCTAAGAAAATAATTAGGGTACCTAGGTAATGCTCATGATCTAATGCAGACTAACCTAAGTAGAGTTGCTAGAATTGATATAGGTTGATGTGTGTTGATTGATGCGTGATTGTATTTATTGTGTGTGCATGCTATAGAAAGTGTGATTCATCATGCGGGCGTTAGTTTTTAGCTTGATTGTGTAGGTATGGTGTAGGAGCTCGCTGCCTATGCGCGTGGACCCGTTTGGAGCTTCTACCAGGTCCGTTTAGGACTCGTTCTCTGTTTTCACGCTACTCTATTGTGTGTTTGATTTATCATGTGCAGGACGAGTTAAGTGGCGTTTTATCGGATCCCACTTAACTAGGCCATTTAGCCAAAGGTTCTTTTTTCGGATTAATAACCCTCAAGGATGAGATCCCTCGAGTTTGTTTTCGAACTTCAGATCCAGCTCACCATGCCTTCGGGCCTATTTTATAACTCCCAACCCAGGCCTATATATATATATAGTTTTCACGTTTTCGGTGAGAGATGGAATGAGGGTTGCTGACGGCCACGCCTTCAGATAGGGCGGTGCTTGGAAGAGCGGGCTCTGGAGCTAGGGAGAACCTACTTCGTTCCCGAAGGATCCGGACAACTCCACCTTTGAGTTCCTCAAACCCAGAGAAGTGTGGAGGTTTACGGGTACTACAATGCAGCGCATGTCTAGACTTGTGGTTCAAAGGGTACTAAAGGCGACTGCCTGAGTGTACTCGACCTTTGTGCTCAAGGCCAGGAGTAATATTGAAGGTGCAGAGGGCAGTAAGGAATGAGATTTGATGCGAGAAGCAATAGAGAAATGGCCAAGGTATGAGAATGAGAAAGAAAGGGGGACGCTGAGGGCAACGGCCCGACGGCGACGGCTCCAGTATGTGCCCTGATGAGAGTTCTTGAGGAAGTATATGGTGTTGATTCAACATGAGAGTTTGCTCTCCTGTGCCAGATTGATATTAGTTATTTTCCGGGCTGGTAATACTCCTTACTGATGGTTTTTCTATATATATGTAGGTGAGGAGTGCGAGCGATGAAAGTTGTCGGGACTGCGGAGGAGCAGCACGAAACCGCGCACACATGTACCTGCCGCGTGTAATTTATAATGACAGTGTGTTATCGCTACGTAATGATAATTTCGATGTGTTTGCTTGAATGAATTGCTTGTTATGAAACAAACAGATCAATGTGAATGAGTAGGGAGCCTTGGAGTTCAAACTCGGCTCAGGTGAAACAAATGAGATAATGACTGAATGTCATGGTAGATTGTTATATTTGTCGTATTTTGATAAAATATTTATATACTTTTGTTATGGACAGGTTGGCCCTTATTACACTTTTAAGGGAAATTCTGTCTGTTTTTACGTAGTAGTATCTATTTTCTTTTGGTTTCTTATTTATTGTTTTGTCTTGTCTTTGCTTGCATGTCATGGCATGCGTGTAGGATTCCGTTAGAATCCAATTGTTCCCATTCATGCATTTCATATTTACATCTTCATCTTGAGACGCTGAGAGTAGATCCAAGTCAGCTTAACCAAATATAGTAGATTAGTGAACGGTTCGGTCGCCGGTGACATTTTCGGGTCGGTTTACGGGTGAGCTGAAATGGGGTGTTACAATGCATCTAGCCGCTAAGATGAAGATATAACAAAAATATTGTAATTTTTTTAAAAATGGATGGTAATAATACATTTTATGATTGCTATATATGTTTTAAACTCTAAGACATCAAATTGTATTTTTTGTTAAATTAGAAAATATCGTTTGTCATTAATTTTATAAAGTAAATAAACAATTGTTGTTATTCATTGTGTTGATTCTTAGCTTGTATAAATATAAATATAAATTTAAGAGCTAAGAGCGGACTAATACCTTACAGCTGAATAAGCTTCAGACGTAATAAGGTGGTGATTGACAACATGCAAGCACTAATTTACATGGAAAACTTATCAATTGTTCTTTATATACGTAAATTATCGCTTTTCAATGTGAATGGGCCTTTACAGTCAAGCCTTGCAGCTAAGGGTAAAAATTCAGAACCGAATTAAGCATTTGGGATGCAGCCTAATTTCCAAACCAAAACAAAACTGAATTTGTCTCGTAACCGAATCAAATCAAATTGAACTAAACCAAAATATTTTGATTTGGTTAATTCGATCAGTTTGATAACTTAATAACCAAATTAATTGTAATTAAAAAAATTAGTTTGTTTAATTATTTAATCAAAATTATGCATATTTGCAAACAGAATCATATATATATATATATATATATATCAAGATTAATCTTAAAAATAAAACATAAATTTTTTAATATGCTTTTTTAAAATAAATTCGGTTCCCAGGGAAAATCAATACCCATTTTAGTTTGTTTACGTTTTTATTGAAAATTGAACCAAATTAGCTCATAAACTAACTCAGTTGGTATACTGGTTTCGATTTTGATTTTGTTTGGGCTTGACCTTACACTAATTTTCATTCTAAATATATTGCACAAGTGGTTTCTGATTGGGGCATGAGAGAATTGAGTTTTTTTTTTATTTTAAAAAGGTTGGGACAGGACGCTTTTGGTGGGGAGTTTCAGCCATCCACTAATGTAACACACCTCGTCCCCCTCGTGTACTAATGGTTGGCCCAGATGGTTTCCAATTGGGGTTGGCTCTCCAACCATCGAACCATGATATGACATGACCAACTCCAGCTTTTGCCTTCCCAATTGTGGTGCCAACAGACGCCCGTCCACAATTTAAACAATCAAAAGGACCCGCCCCTGACCATATGAGAATGAGAATACATTAAAAAAGAAAAACAAATAACTAAGGTATCAACAACTTTGAGAGTTGAAGAAGCCGTCCCATGTTTCTTATAAAAAATAATGAACTTTTTTTGGAGGCTAAATTAATGAACTTTTCTTTTGACGCAAAAGTAAATTAATGAGCTTTGCTTGCACACGTGTTCATAAATTTATTAAAGGTTCTTTCTGTTAACAAATTTTTAGGTGTATCAACGTTGATTTAGTGGGTGCTATACAAATGCTACACCCATTAAAAAGTTTTAATTATTCTTATATTATCAGGCATTTCCAATTAGACCCATATTTGTGATCGCTCTTGCATAATCAGGCGGAGGTCATGGTGACGAATTGAGAAATCATGGGCGTAAATGGTTGGGAAGGGGAATTAAGATACCTGTCGGAGACATGAGAGAGGGGGAAGGGGTTGCAGATTGGGGCGGTGGTTGGGGAAAGTGCAGGCCTCTTTATCTAAGCCGTACACTAGTTAGGAAAGGTAATTGAGTAGCTTTTCGGTGGTATTATGATTCTTCAGAACCAGCATTCTTTCATTGTTGCGATTGACATCTCACCTGCAAACGTTATTTTCAAGTCTCTCCTTCCGTTGATATTATGAACAAATATTTAGCCATCTTTTCGTGGGGCTTTTGATCGTGCCAAATATGTAAATAGATTGTAAGTTGGTTATCATGTTATTTAAATTGGATAATTTTACCACACTTTAGATAGGTTTTTGTTTCTAGTAGAAAATCGTTCATTTATAATAACGTGAATCCTCGACTTATTTTGTTTGGCGTGATTAGAGCGCATGTAGTACGTCGCTAACATTTTTTTCGGATTCCCAACGATAACCTGTTGCTTAGTGTTATTTAATTTTCTTCACCTACTTCGCTTACACATGTTCCCATTTAGCCGTCTAACGCATTTAAGAATAGCTTAGTTGTCCCTTAATTTCGAAGGCCCAATTTGTTGGAACACCTGTAGGATGATCTAACAAAATTAGAGGAAACAGAGAAATTCGGGACTATATAAAGGTTGTGAAGACCGATTTTGTAAAGACCGTGAGAAAATATAAAATTTTTTTGATGCGGATGCAGTTCGAAAAAGACTGAACGTGTTATATTCTTTACCCGATTAATTATTATATTTTTTATTTACCCATTTATTTACCTGGTTATCCGGTTAAGTGAAATACGGGTGAATCGATATGATTGGTCATCACGATTATTATGATCATTAGTCGACCGGTCATGGTTCGACTTAACGCCAAACCCTCGGTCGTGGGTGGGTGACGACTTGGTGAGTGGGAGGAAAAGGGAGAATGAACTTAAGCCAAGTGATACCTATTCATGAATGGGCAGTAAGGTAGGGTGTAAGAATTTAATTGAGGGACTCGTTGAGTTGTACATATATAGTTGTGAAGATTGTGGGAAATCTTTTTCCCTAGCTGTCCACTCCTTGTCTCCTCTCTGTCCCAGGCACCCTCCTCATTGCTACGTGAGGATCTCGTCCCTTTTCTTATTTCTTTTATGTTAGGACTCTTGCATGCATATTTTTAATTGATAGTAAGCTTGTTAATCATAGGAATTAAAGTTGTAAATCAACAAGAAAAGAACTAAACGAAATTGGAAAATTGAAATCCTGTCCATGGCCGACGGGTGCAAATTGTTAGCGAGATGGGCAACTGTAAACAAGTTTGCAAGGCTTCCCCTCACACCCCCGATGACCCCTCTAGTTCTGGGTCGAAGGGATGGCTCGCCATGTCCCTCGTTTCCGATGGGTGGCGGAATTGCAGCGGTGAATGGGCAGAGTTGCAAGGGTGATGGAAGTGGCGACGTTCTGCTGCAATAGGTGTTGTAATGGACATTCAGAGGGGTAAACACCGGTTGTGCTTCATTGACAGCATCATAGGTTCCTTCACAGCAGTTCATTCAGGCCACCAGAACAGTCCACAACAAACGACCTTCTGGTCGGAATTCATGGAGGCAAAGTGCAGAAGTGGGGAGAACAACCATACTCCATGCAACATCCAAAGGTGGTCAACCTTTCCTGTTTTGATGCCAGCTTGAGATCGTAGAACATCCGAATTGGAGCAAGGTGCAAGAAAGGAGGGGTCTTGAGGCTGGGAGAAGAGGAACATGCTTGGTTTGGTGCAGAACAACGTCTTGGATCGCTGCTATAAACCACGCACATGAGGCCTCCTCGCTTGTAGATTTTATCTTGTTGTTGATGTTTTGTTGGGATGTTTAGATGGTGGTTCACTTAGGTGCCAAGATAAGGGTGGGAGGAGAAGGACAAACCTGTTTTTGGAGAAGAGAAGAATAGCGACGGGAAGAAGAAGAAGGAGAAGAAGAAGAAGAAGAAGAAGAAGAAGAAGAAGGGTGGCAGGTTTGTAAATATGGGTTGACTCGATACCGACTCGAGTTAAAAAATAATACTAACTCGTAATAAATCTTTAAAAAATAATCATTTTAATGGGTTATGGTTTAAGCTGCTAAACTAATTAATTATTGGACGAAATGGACATAGATATAAGTAATAAAAAAATACGGTAATGATAAACTGGTCGATAATTAATCGGCATACTATAATTGATTAATTTTAAATTGGATGTTTATAAGGAATTAATAAAATAAATATTTTACCTTTACAATATTAAATTTAATAGTTAGGTAAATAAAGTGATTATTTTAATAACGAGTCAGTAATGTAGAAAATAGGTTATTAAACTATAGTCAGGTAACAATCACCAGCGTCGAACCTAAATAGTATAATGAAAATAAATAAAGTTCGAAACTTTATTGAGTCAAATAATTTAAAATAATTGTATTACTAATATTTTTGAATAATACAAATTATTTTAAATAATTTAATCGAACAACTTAATTAATTAAATTGCTATAAATAATAGTAGCGATTAAAAATTATAACCGTAAACTAAATCATCAAGATCGGGGTTAAGTAATTATCATCGCAAAGGAAAATTAAATACTTGTTTATTAGTAATAATTATTTTATCAATGGTTAGGTATTAATTATGATTTAGATAATTAATTTAAAATGTAAAGTAGGACTTAAATGATTATATCACATGAATAATTAATTATCTCACTAGATTTGTTGAGAATTTAATATTTAATATTTTTGAATTGTTACATGTTATGTTGTCAAAAAATTTAATATATATATTAGACATATAGCTGCATGCATTCCTACTCAAATAAAATTATATTTATGTATAATTTTATGTTTTCGTTCAGATTAGGATCATTGGTCGTAGCTGCAAGTTCGAAATATCCAGGTCTGTATAATCATTTGAAATGTTGTACTTTACCTTGTCGGCAGCCATGGTCGGCCTAAACCCAGATTTGACCACCATGCACTGTAACGCAATTGGAGTCAAGGAATTGAGTCAGTCCGACACGGAGCTGCACCTTTAAAATAATTATGTGTGTCCGTATAATTATTTGAAATGTTGTATTGTCTGTATAATTATTTAAAATGTTGTATTGTTCGTATAATTATTTGAAATGTTGTATTTTCCCATATAATTATATAAAATGTTGTATTTTCCCAAACTGGTATAACTATATAAAATGTTGTATTTTCTCAAACCGGTAGCCTTGTCGGCACTAATCTCAGAATGAGCTGGGAGATAATTTATAATCTCATAATGAACTGGGAGACCATGACTAATCTCAAAATGAATTGGGAGACCACCTAATCTCAGAATGAGCTGAGAGACAATTTCTAATCTCAGAATGAACTGGGAGACCATGACTAATCTCAAAATAAATTGGGAGACCACCTAATTTTAGAATGAGCTGGGAGACGATTTCTAATCTTAGAATGAGCTAGGGGATAACTTTTACTAATCTCAGAATAACCTGAAAGACAAATTACTAATCTCAGAATGACCTGATAGATAATTACTAAAGACTTGTGTAATAATAATAATAAAAATGAGTGAAATAATAATAGGGATTATATTGACTTGTTTCATTTAATTATGCGGCTTAGTGGTTTTATCACTAACGCGGAATTGCCTCCGCAGGTGAGTAGCATTAGATTGAAGAATAGAAGTGTAGTTGGTGGTTCTTTTACCAACCTAGGTATGATGAATCGATAATAAAAATTGGACTTCTTTATTATTCTCTTGTGTTATAAATGTGGCTATGGGAAACAGTCCAAGACTATGGGACAGTTATTTTATATTTTAGAGAACATAATTTATTATTATGATTTATATTTTATGTTATGAGACTTATTTGTTGTATTTAAATTCATATTCTGGAATGCTACATTTACATTAACTATATTTTTAAGTAACACCCCGTCTGGTTCGAGCGGGTTGTTACAGATTTAGGGATAGATTTGGCACGTAAGAGGGAATGCCAGCCTTCTTCAAATGAATCAAGACTACGATGAAAACTACTCTATGATAGGACTAAATTTTCATTGGTCTTTGATTCGTGCCCAAAGTTATACCAATAATAATTATTTATAATAAACCTACACTACATTCTAATGGCACTAATGGCATTGTACTTAATTATCCAATTACTTTTATCTTATACCCACGTATACATTTCTTGTTTCATAACTCACCTTTAATGGGCTATTTATCTATATATAACACAATTACAAACAGATACATGCATATAGCTAAGTTGTAAGAAAAGAATGGCAGTCTGAAACCGGCTTATTATGATTTTAATTTGTGCAGCTTTAGTGAAAACTCAATAAAAGAATAGCAGCACACTGATAGGAGAATTGAACCTGTATAAAATTTAAGAGCAGAGGAACACTTGCCAACTTACCATGACCTATAGTTTTAAATTTCGTTTTTACTTTAAAAATTTACCGTATCAACTTGCCTTGGTGAGCTACCATCAAAATTGGATACAAACTCGTCTCAAGATCACCTTGATTGACTCGGTGAACCTACGTGTATAACATGTGTGACACGCCAAATGAAGGCAAGCTACACGAAATTTGCCAAATGCAAAACTATTAGAAAGGGGAATCAAACTCTTGCACAGTTGCACCTGTATTTATGATAAAATATGCATATTTTTATTATATATTATAAAATTAAACCTTTTTACACACATCAGTAATTATTATGTAATTTTTTATTTCTTTTTTATTTTTTTCTTTAATAAAAAATATTTATTTAATGTTAATAATGTTATTGGATGGGAGTTTTTCGTATAAGTTTTGATGGACAATAAAGTACTTGACTTAAAGTATGAAGGTGGGTAAGAAGTGTCCGTTTTCAATGTTGGTAGAACACTACTTGCACCGGGCATTGATTCAATTTGAATCAACCTAAACTAAACTAAGCCAATTACATTCGGGGCCACAATTTCATAACTGAAACTGAACTCAATTACTCCCGGAACCGAACTAATCCAAACCAAACTCAAACATTTTTGTTTCGCAAGTTCGGTAATCGAAGTAATTTATAAAAAAATAGATTTTGTTAAGTCTCAAATTTTTATATTTCGGATTTTGATGGTCAAATATTAATTATGTTGATTACATTATAAATTACTCTATGATAAGGTTCGATTGAACTAGAGCAAGTTAATTAAAATTGCAATTGTGATTTATTTAATTTGGATTATGGTGACCTTTCGAATTGTGTTTGGACATATAAACATGTTTGAAGATGGAATTTATCTCAATCAAGATGTTGTGGACATGGACATTCTTAAAGACTTCTTGAAGACCAGATAATCAAGTGGAGCCTAAATCTTGAAAGACTCATTTGAATATGATTTTTGAACTTGAAGAGGGAAATTAGTATTGGAGTTTGGAACAGCTTTCTCCACGTTAATGCTCAAGTAGTAGGAAGTTGCACAAACTACAAACTTATGAGTTTATATAAGGAACTTGTTATCAACATGTTGGCCTGGCTCATATCCTAATATTTAAAGTGTTGAAGTGTTCTAAAGTGGGAGTACAGTTTAGAATAAGTTTGAAAAGCAATTTTTGGGAACAAGCTTCGGATATGCTTCATTCTTTGAATCCTAGGGTTTTTTCAAAAGATTGGATAATACTTTGTATTTTATATACTCTTGTATTGTAAAGATCTTGTTGATGTTGTGAGAAATTTTTGTAAAGAAGATCGAGTATGATCTTGTAGAGGTGCTTGCACTAGGGGTTGTTGTATACTTTGGGTGTGAAATGAGGTTGACTAGTGTTGTGATTGAAAGTGTTCAGTTGACTTGTGAAGTTGAGCTAGTTGCCAAGGGGTGAAGGAGAAGCGTGCCTTGTGAAGTCGGCTCAGGGTTAAGTGCTGCGAAGGACAAGTGACTTTTGAAGCACTTGGGTCTTACTTGGTAAAGAACAAGTGGTTGTACACTTAAGTTATAGCATTCATTCAGTTTAGCCATAGTGAAGCATAGAAACTCTATCCAACTGTAGGATACGGTGGTCTAGAAGAGAGGACATACCACTTGGAAACTTTTTTAAAAATCTTGTGTTTGATTCCTTGTCATTATTCTCTTGTTCTTTAATCGATTTGGACTCATACAAATTTGTTGTAACTTGTTCATCAACACTTGTTGTAATTATTTGTATATAGTCATATAAATTTGTTTAGTATCCCCATAAGACAAGAATTTTGATTTAAACACTAACTTTTGATTAAGTATTTTATATATTCCACTGCATACCAAAATTGTCTTTTCAGACATTTTAAATTATTAAATGATCGAATAGAGAATAGAACTCTATCACCAAAGCACAATATATGATTCAACAAGTTTAAAAAGTTCAATCCGATATTAAATAAAACCCTATTATTTAATCATAAGATATGAGTATAAATCTAGCAAATCGGTAATTTAATCTATTAACAAATTCGTGATCGATCTTATGTGTTAGCAAATTTGTCTAATCATATATAAAATTTGAAACAAATAAATTAATTAAGTAGATCACCAAGATAAGGAAAGTAATACAAGCACAACATTTTTTTAAAAGGTTTCGTACTTGTACTCCTCTCTTCTGTACCATTGTAGCTCACGGTTCAAGATGTCTTCTATGTTTCACTATACTCCCCTTCAAGTAAGATACCCACCAATCAATAACTTTTTGAGCTCTCCCCCTCGGTTGATGCAAACAAATCTTAGTCTAGTCACATTATACATTCTCACTCTTGGTTATGGTATAAACTCTCCCTGTCTACATATCAAAAACGTAACTTAGAAGTTTACAAAACAATGTTAGTCCATGTGCCAAATTGTAATCTTGATAGAAGAACATCTTGAAGAATCATGATAGAAACTATCTAGAAAAAAAACTTGTACAACCAAACTTCAAACCACGGTTAAAAGAAGTAGGAAAAACCAACTGAAAGTTTATCACAACCTAAACCTCAACAAATCAAATCATGCTTTGAAAACACATTATTCCAAACCCAATTCAAATCAAAGTTTTGAAAATCCAAGAAACCTGAATAGTTTCGTGAACTTGAAGTTGTTATTCGATGGAAACATAATGAATATTATTATTTTCATTTTGAACATGTTGTCTACAAAAATGGTATTTTACCTTAATGTACTTTGTCTGAAGGGAGAACCGGATTCTTGGTGATGACAATAGTACTTGTACTATAACGATACAATGAGGTTTTCTTGATGCCCACTTCATAATTCTTAAGTGTATATTGCATCCACAATATTTGAGCACATCCAAGACCGGCTAAAATGTATTCAGCCTTGGCAGTAAACAATGCAAACAAAGTTTGCTTCTTGCAATGCAATGAAACAAGTCAATTGCCAAAGAAATAGCATGCTCCACTTGTACTTTTCTGATTATTCCTTGATCCGGAATAATCCGAATTCGTATAAGAACAAAAACATAAAATGTGTTCCTCTAGGATACCATAATCCATAGTCACATGTTCTCTTGATGTACTTGATGATTTTCTTCACGACCTTCGTACGACACTCTTTCAGACTTACTTGAAATTAATTACATAAGTACATACTTAGCATTATATCTAGTCAGCTTGCCGAGAGATACAACAAACTTCCAACCATGATTATATAAATCTTTGATCAACGCCTTTGCTACTCTCAAGTTTGATCCTTGTTAATTTTGTAATTTGAACTCACAAGAACTTGAGATGCATTCCTATTTTCCATTCTAAATTTCTTCACAAGTTCTTTAACATACTTTGATTGAGAAAAATCGCTTTCTTGTTTTCTTGATTTGTATACCAAGGAAGAAATTTAATTCTCCCATCATGCTCATCTCAAACTCTTTTTTCGTAAGAGTTGTAAATTATTCACACAATTTATATTTTTTGATTCAAACGCTATATCATCCACATAAGCTTGAACAATAATTAAATTGTCCTTTAAACTTTTTCTGAAGAGTGTTGTATCAATATTACCTCTCTTAAAATCTTGAAATATTAAGAATGAGCTTAACCTTTCATACCATGCTCTTCGAGCATACTTCAACCTATACAATGACTTATGAAGCCATGTTCTCTTTGAGCTTTGTATACACCACTTTCTTCAAGAACCCATTAAGAAATGTATTTTTCACGTGTATGTGATGGACAACAAAATCTTGATAACATGCAAAAGTTAGCATCATTTAGATAGATTTAAGTCAAGTAATCAGTGTAAAATTTTTATCAAATCAATTTCTTCTTTCGATAATAACCTTGAGTCACAAATTTTGTTTTGTTCTCAGTGTCTTCGTTCAATTTGTTGTTGAAAATCCATTTAGTACTATTAGTAAAGTGGTTTTTGGGTGGAGGCACAAGGGACTATATTTTGTTCCTCTCAAATTGATTAAGTTTTTCTTGCATAATTAACATCCAACTTTCTTGTTTATTTTCTTGTTGGAAGTTTTTGGGCTTAATGCTTCATAAAAATGTAAAATGTGAGCCCATCCCCATAGCCTCTGATCTAGTGAGGACTCTCTTCAATGGTGAATGATTGATATGTTCTTTTGGACTATTCTTATGGAATTCAAGCTCATTGTCTCGTGAGACTCTTTCACATTAGTCTCCTCTTAGGTTTGAGTCTTTATACTCACAATATCATTTTCTTCATCATAATCTATAAACAAGTCATTGTTCGGCTAAGCTTTATAAAAAATAACATTAGTCGATTCATCAACAACTTTGGTTTCAAAATTGTAAACTCTATAATATGAGTCATTCAAAGTATATCTACGGAATAAACAATTTTAAAACTTAACATCAAATTTATGCAATTGACCCTTGGTGTTTAAGATATAACTTTTTGAACTAAAAACCATAAATTAAGAGATATTAAGAACTATAAAAATTTCATAAGCCATCTTACTAATAATAGGTCTTACCAAACACTATTACAAGTATACTAAGAAGTGTTGATTACTTCGCTCCAAAACCTGTGAGATAGCTAGACCTTGATTATTTAATAATATTCTTCTCATTTCTATTTATGATCTATTCTTCTTTTAAATAACTTCATTTTGTTGTAGTGTCCTTGGAGCCAAAATTTGATGGCAAATTATTCTTCTTAATCACAAAACTCTTCAAAAAGCCCATTTATGAATTCACCACTTTATCACTCTTTATGCTCCCAGTTTGGGTCTTTTTAAACTTTTTAAATAGTCTTTTAACTGTCTTAAGAGCAACACTTTTATCCACTATAGTTAGTACCCATGTGAATCATCCACATTGAAAAATATATACTTCTTCTTATTTAAGCTCTTTGTTTGCTTATGATTAACCAAATCCAAATGTACAAGCTCAAGGCATGGTGATATTATTTACATGTTATGTTTTGGCTTGTGTGGCTCATGTTTTTACTTTCTTTGTTGGCAAGGCCCATATGGTGAAGGGGCTTTGTTTACAATCTTTGATAGTCCTTTCATTAGTTGAAGAGACTTCTAATACTTGAAAAACTTTAGTTTGAGATGATCAACCCTTATAATCCTAATTGAGTTGGATCTTTCATGGTCGAATGGCACTCAATCTTTGAACCTAAATCTAAGTGTTGATGATGTAAACATTATTTTTCCTATCACAACAAAACATCATTTTACTAGGTTCACCATCAATAATTTTATACATGGAAGATTCAAATATGACTTTCTTATTTGCATCACATAATTGACTAATGTTCAATAGATTATGATTTAATCCTTTTACAAGATATATATTTAATATAGGCTAATTTGTGGACAATTCCTTTTCTAATAAGTTTTTATTTACCATTATCACCGAAAGTTACACTTCTCCTATTATAAGATTCAATCCAAGTAAAGATAAATGAAAGTTACACTTCACATGCCACATGCTTGTTCTTCACCACTTACCTTCACGCTTCATAAGCTAACCAACACTCACACTTACAATAATCATACCACTCCACTGACAGAGTATGACATGACTAATGGTGGAAGCATACACTAAAAGATCTTACCCGATCTTGTTTACAAACAATTCTCAGAAGATCAACAAGATTTTTTACAAAAATTTCATTCAAGAGATACAAATACAATCTTTTACTAAAACATACTCTGGTGATCCGAAGGTTGAGAGATTGGTAAATGTAGCATTATCAAAGTATGCCCAATCCGGGATCTCAATTCTCAAATTTGCTTCTTTTTAGGTACTTGATTTTCACATTAAAGGTCCAACCTTTGTAACATTGACTACACTCCATATTCGTAGCCATGCAAGTCCATAACTTATCCAAAACTCTTGAACATTTGAGTCATTGATATTTAGGCTTCTTTAAACATACAATTTAACTTATTCTAATATATCCAAAATATAATATAGAGCAAACTTTATGTTTCTATTCATGATCCATGCTTCATCATCTAGATATAAAATGAAGAAGGTCAAGACTTAACAATTATTTTATCAAATATATATCATTATTTTATTGAACATAATAATTTTATAAGTAATTCTAGTTGTATATATATCATATTAAACTAATATAAAACATTTAACTTTAATGATAATTAACATAAAATATAAATTTCAAAATATTTTAAAATAGTTCAATTATTTAGGTTGATTTGGCACGGTTGGGTTTTGAACCAAAATTTCAATATGCAATTCAATTTGTCTATAGCCCTATCCAAAACCCAATCAAATTGATATATAATTTAGGCTGGTTTTCATTTTATACTGAATCAAGTTCGGTCTAAACACTACTTTATTTAAAATTTATTTCCGAAGATGAATTTGAGGACCCTGAGGAGTGTACTTTACTCCATGAACTTTCCAATCAAGTTCAATTCCGGATTTTTAAATAATCAAGTACTCCACCAAGAACGATAGAACACCTGAATAATCAATGCTTGACTTGAATGACTTACCTTTTGCCATTAATCCTTCAACTAGCTGCTTGGCACAAAAGTTAGCATCGAGGAGACAATACATGCACGACCAGCCAAAGCTAACAGATGAGCAGCATAGTTAAAGAGTTCCACATGCCCATCTAATATTAGCATTAAATCTTATAAAGGAGTAGTTTCCTTAACAAATAGTGGCATCATTACATATTCAGGACACAACATTCTTACAATCGAGTAACAACTTAAAAGTAATTGTGAGCCATTGTTCTTGGTAATCAATTTAATGCAACTAATTGTAAACGAATTATTCATGGTACAACCGTTTAATTCGTGTGCCATAAGATGGGCCTAGTTAGCCTCCACGATCACGAGCCCATGCTCACTGCTTTTGTAGAAGGCCCATTGTACAAGTGCGACATCGAAAACAATTCCATGTTCGAGAAGTTCTCATATCAGCTGCCTCTTAGGGTTGTGGTTTAATGAGCTTAACATAGAAGGGGACGAAAAAAACAACTAGAAATGACATAAATGGAAGTAAGATTAAAATTTTGCAAATTTCATTCATTTGGATATCAAAAAGCATTTGGTTGGAAGGGATAAATAAAATTTACCCTATCTAAAAGAATTTTCTTTCCGACTCAAAACAAGGCGTACCATTTTATTTACATACAAAATCATGTTTTAATTTTATTGAGCCCTTACATAAAGCGTTATTTTTGTCTACAAAATTGTCTTACTAGTATTACTCTTTGTTATCTATAATGACCTCTCATCTTCTCACCTTTGATACCTTTGGGCCACCCACAGTTAAAAGGAAACATCTGTCCTTCTCCCCCGACCACTGGCCGATGACATGCCATCCTAGACGAATACCCTGCTGCTGCTGGTCAACATACCATCGAAGGTGGTGGAGTTCGACACCGCCAACAATCTTCCCTCGGAGGACATTGACCAAAAGCATGATGGGGCTTGACATTAAATCTGCTTTCCTCCTTCGGTCTTATACCCCCGATCCTTGAGTTCATGGACTCAATGTCTCCACCCCAATGGGGCCCTCCAACAGATTGATCATCCCGAGAATAAGAAAGAAGATGGAAAACACATGCAAGCATAAAAAAAGCATAGAAAAAATACTGAGGAAAGATGAAAACTTGCACAATTCTATAAAGAAAATTAATATAAACTACAGTACGAAGTAACACTGGCTTTATAACAAAATAATAACACTCAATCTGATCTGGAGAAGCAAAAACAAGAAGAGTCAAAACAAAGGAGGTAAGGAAGATGAAGAATAATCTCAATCACATTGAACGAATGGAGAGGAATTTTCCAGAAAGCCTGCACTCCGAAGCCATCTGCTTGGCTAGATGCTAATGTGCCATTGAAAAATTTTCTATTTCCACCCTCTACTGAGAATCCTGCTGCTGTGAAATTTGTTGTTGCCTGCTTCACGTGGGACAAGATAAATGGCTTGGCACTCTCATTTCGATCTTATGACCGGGAAAGGATCTAGCTTCTTGTGTTTTCTACGCCAATGAAAAGCCCGACAAAACCCAATCCTACCAGCCCCAAGGAGAAGGCTGCCCGTGAAATTTTTTGTTGTCTGCCGCCGACCATAGTGCCGTTCCCTTCGTCCTTGCTGCCAAAGATGGAGTGGGCATTGTAGTTGAGGCGATAAAGCTGAGGCTAATGGTCTAATGATTCCCAAAGGAGGGTATGGATTTTGGTCGATAACGGGAGGTAGCGGTCTGTTCAAAACATATTACGGTTCCAAGAATAATCAATTAGCCCCTAAGATTTATCACGAGTCCTTTGGTATAAAATATTAGAATGCAAGTGAATAAGAATGCACTTTTAATTTGGTTGTTCTTATTGAACGGTTTATTTCATTATTTTTATGACCCTTTAAAGATGTACGTCGTAATCATTACTCATTAGTGCTTTCCAAGGCTACCTGATACTTGGAATGAGTTTTTCCATGCTTCCCTCTTTGCAGTTCCTCCTGAACAGTTAAACAAACTGCTATTATGGCTTTGCAAAACATATAATAAAACTAGCTAGAAACAATGAGTAGATAATTAATGGACATCATTTTCTTCATAATGACTTTAGAATAACATCAAGTAAAAACTAGCTACCGACACCTTGTCTGCTAAGAGGAGAATGATATTTGCTTGTTTTAGGCTAAGAAATAAAGTTGATAAAAAGTAAATCACCTATTTAGAGCACAAATAAATGCCCTTTACTAGATGGGCTACTTTAAGGAATTTGAATTATGAGTTGGATCGTGTTCTGTTAGATAAGCTAATTTCAAATCGGTTGATGCAGCTACTCATTAACCATGGCTTACCAACTTCATCAACTTCAAGTTTACAAGTTCTAATTTTTTTCATTAACTACAATTCCGACCAAATAGGATCACCCAAAAAATTAGATACAGTTCTCCTTGTTTGGATTGTAAGAAAGTGTGAAAAGAGGAAAAGTCTTTTTTCACAAAAGGGCAAGTCCCTTCCCACCTATGTTCACACAGCAAAAATAAAAAAGTAAAAGTGTGGAGTGGTCTTTACATACCCCATTATTGGAAGATACAACGCGTGCCCAACTATTAGGTGCACTGTGCACATCATGTGACAGACACGTTTCACTTAGGAGCGTGTATTTGAGGTCGTACGTGGGTGGACGCGTAACTTGTTTGATATTTTGTGCATAAAGTGGTTCGGTTACCATTCCGTTGATAATATTTTGATAACTATTTACTATTTTAAAAGTTTTTGCCATAACCAAGCCATTAACTTGGGGTGGCAGATGAGTCGAGTCATATTTAGTCAAATTTGGACCCTGTCCCTCGTATGTCTAGAATGCATTGCATGTGTTCTGAACTCCCTTTTATTAATCATAGACCCTACACGACACAATTCTCCAAGTTGTCATGGCCACCCTATGATGAAAACTCAAGGTGTGTGATTCTTGCACTCCGCACAAAGGCACTCAGCTAGTGCCGTTGCACCTTGCCTTAGGGAAGTTTTTTAATTTCCTATTTTGGTCGCAATGCAAAAGCAATCGTTCGGCACCCTTGCGCCAAAACCTAAGGTTTCCCTCTCGTTTTTCGATGGACTCAAAAATGCTCGGCCAATGTCCTTGCGCCCACACTTGTCACTATTGTGCGTGGTTCACCCCTCGCATTGCTAGCCGGCCGCTGGCCTACAATGGCTAGTGCAAAGGTGATTAGCCAACACCTTCCCTATAAATACTCCTCATTTCCAACCTTTTCACTTGTTTGCTCTTTTTCTCTCTTACCTTGTTTCACTTCCCTCTCTTCTCCACTTCCTCAAGCATTTTTCTAAGCTCCACTAGCCCCTAAGAGTGGTAGCTTTGGGGGTAGGAAGCTATAAGAGATCTCTTCCTAACTCTTGTGAAGTAAAGATCTTCCCTTTCTGACGTTTGGTGGTCTGTATTGCATGTTTGTGTGTCGTTTTACTTTTTGTATTATTTTATTCATGTAGATCTCTGTCTTAGGGTATTTTATGATTTCTTTAAGCTCCTTTGGCTCTATAATAAAATATATATAATTATTTTTCTGTGAGATATTTGTTTCATACACATACATGGTAGATTGGGCATATATTTAGCTGTGGATGTCCATTTTGTATAATTCTTGTTGCATATTACTCCTCCTGAAATATAGATCTACAGATTAGAAGTTTATAGTTTGCTTTGATATCGTCGTTTGGAGCATATATGGGTACAAAAGATCGTGAAAGGTGATAAGCTTTCCTACATCTAGTGACATAGCTGGTCATTTCCCCAATTTCTCAACGATGTTGTTGATGCTTTTTCCTGGTAATATTTTGCACATTTTTAGACTTTCATGTTAGCTAACTCATTCTAAAATATCAGCCTAAATGAATGTTATTAAGGACATGAACATATACCTAAAACTGGACTATGCTTGCTGTGATTTGTGGTTGCTGTGTTATGAGCTATGATTAGGGCTATTATTTGAGTTGGTTGAAAGCCTCAATAAAACGTGTAAAAGTTATTTGATCATCTACTAAATTTCTACATAAATTTCAGTAAGTTTAGGGTTATTTGGGTGTTATTTATATGGTCTATAAAATCAAGAAACTTGAGTGGATAGAATTACAGGGTCAAACCCTAGTTCCTTTGCTCGAGTTGCAAAATCCTAAGTCCTAGTCATTTGGTGGTAAAAGTTCCTCAAAGTTTACCAATACCTTAGGTAAAACGCCTATTTGATCATCCTAAAATTTTAGAGCTTTAGGACGAGTAGTTTATCCTATAGGAATTCCTTAACACATGAAGGTCAAGTCTGTTTCAAGCAACTCCAAAAATTTCCCGGCCATTGCCTTCTTGTCCGGAATTTCCTTAGGCAAAAGTAACAAGTTTTTTGGCTTGAAATTTTTTAGGATTATAGTTCAAGGTGCTGGCTAGCTTATCTAATTTCTTCAAATTTGTTTGGAGTCTCTAAGTCCATAAACAAACCGTAGGAAATTTGGTGCAGCACCCAAGACAACACCTTAACCTTACCATCGTGGGTCTTGTTCGTCATGTTAGCCCATGGGCCATACTATGGATGTCAAGTTTGCTAGGCCCCCATGGGTCGGCACAGCCCAGCCCAAAATTTATTCCCGCTAGGGTGGGGCCCGGCCCAATTATAGGCATGGCCAAGCTGATGGGTCGGGCTCATTGGGCCGGGTTGGGCCAACCCGGCCCAACCTGACACAATGAAAATTGAGATGTTGGGCTCGTAGAATTATGATTGATGGGCTTTCAATTAAGTTGCATTTATGGTGGGAATTGTCCCTTCGTGGCCCAATCATGGTGCCCCTAGTCCAAATTAAATGGGGTGGTAGACCCAACGGCTCTCGCTATTTAATTCAATTAATTGATTTTAAAGGATCACAATAAAAAATAAATACAAAAAATCCAACCATCTTCCTATATAAATACCGATCTAGTTCTCTTCTTTTCTTTACACCTCATTCACAATCTTTCAACTCTCAAATTTCTTTAATATTCCATACATTCTTAATTCTCGTATTCTATAAATCTTTCAATTTTTCATCTTTTACTAAACTCATGGAGGAGAATATTGTAGAAACTATTGTCATAAACCAACTCGATGATGGTCAAATTGAACAGCTTGATCCTTCTCAAATGTTTGTGGGTAAAATGAATAAGAAAACATCGGGATTGTAGGTGCATTTTACAAAGGAATGAATTGTTGACCTTGAAAATCCCATTGGGCAGAAGATCACCAAAGCTAGATGTACAACTCGCAAAGAATTATTTTCAACCACCGGCAGTAGCAATGGCCATTTTCTTCCACATTTAAAGAGGTGTGCAATGTCACATGGAGGTCGAGATGTAAGAAAAAGTCAACATTCTCAAAGTAGTACCGGTGCACTTAGTACTTTTTTTTTATGATGGTAGTCAAAGTCAAATTGGTCTTGGTATTTTGATTTGTGCCATGTGTTTACTGATTTCAATTGCTGAAAATGAGTTTATTGAAGAATATGTTCGAACTTATCTTAATCCCAAATTTAGAAGAGTGCCACAAAGTTGGAGAGGGGATATTTTAAAATTGCACAATGATTTAAAAAATGATATTATTAACCTTTTATGTAGTGCTATTGGGCTTTATCTTTTACTTCGGATATTTAGACTAGTATTTAACGTATAGGGTATCTATGTATTGCCACGCGTTTTATCGATGAACATTTGCTCCTGCAAAAATGAATTATTTCTTTCAACATTTTAGACCACCCTCATTCGGGTGCGGTTATAAGCAAAACTTTTTTCCCTAAAATAAATGAGTATCTTTTGAGGCAGAAAGTGTTTACATTGACATTAGATAATGCATCAAACAATTTAATTGTGGTTGGTTTTTTAACGCGACAATTACAACTTTCTAATGAAGGTGATTTCATATTAGATGTGCTTGTCATATTATTAACTTGGTTGTTCAAGATGGTCTCAAAGTTGTAGGGCCTATGCTTGAAAATATTGGGATGCTTTAAAGTGGCTCAATACTTCATCATTAAGGTTGCAATGAAAATTCATGTGATTGTATGATGCTATGGGCGCCAAGCAAGTTGGGATGTGCTTATTTTACTATGATGCATTAACTCACTAGCGATTGTATGACACAATTTTTTTTATTAATCATGCAAACTAGTAACCGAACAAACTAAAAAATTTTAAAAAATAAAAAATAAAAAAATAAAATAAAAAAATGAAAAGCCTAATAAAACTAAGCCTTGGTTTAGTTTGGTAGTAGGGGATGGGGCATGGCCCATTGGACCCGGCCCGGCACCTCCTGGCCTAAATTTGGTAGGGACTATGGGCAGTGCAGGGCCCCATTACAGTGTATGGGTCGGGCTAGGCATGGACTATGGCATATAATGTGCGTTTAATGGGTTGACCCTTGTAAGTGGGTTGGGCTTTGTGACTAGGCCAGGCCGGTTGACATCCCTAAGCCAGGCCATGGCAATTTTGTGGTTGAGCCTTGGTGAGTGGGGGCCCATAATCCTAAATTTCAGCCCATTTAGAGTTTGTTTGGCCCATTAACACAATTGTTGGGTTATGCTCGTTTAATTAACTAGGGTTATGCCATGACTATGATTCACTAATTGTACTAGAAACCTCCTAAACCCTAATTAAGAAAGTTAATGACAATTATCAAGTAATTAACCCCCAAATCCGGTTCAAACTCGTGAACCGAACTGACATGTTACAGGCCCCGGTTAGGTCGGCTAACCCGAACCTAACTCGTGCGGATCCAATCTCGGCGTCTTAAGATGAAGATACAACTCGCAATGCATGGATGAATACACAAACCCTAACATGGTACTACATGAATGACATGCAAGTCAGAGTACACACCAAACAATCCCGATAAAAATTAATAAAAGTTTTGAAATATGACGGACAGAATTTCCCCTAAAAATGCAATTAGGGGCCACCCTGTCAAATATACATATAAAAATATATATAACCAAGTATCAAACAATTTCATTCACACAGAATCTAATCTACTATACTCTCATTCTGAAGCTTGGGTTTCAACCCATCACACTTTTGCTGCGCTACTCTGATCATTTCATTTCATCTCATTGTCATGCCTCAAACATTTACTCATAGTATGTTTATAAAATAACATCATAAACAAAACATTAAACATTCAATCACCCACATGTGTGTGTGCAGAAGACCTTATTGCTCCTCCGTCCTGGCCGGCTCCATCCATCTCGTGCTTATCACCTACATATAGTATAGGAAAACACGTCAGTAACAAGCGTTACTGGTCCGAAAAGAAAATAACTATAACAAACTGGCTATGAGAGCAAACTCTCATATGAACGAAATCATCATATACTCCACGTGAACACTCTGAAGGGCACTACTGAGGAGCCACTGGGCTGCAGACCCGGTAGCATCCCGAACTTACTGATCTGCTGCTGGTACTGTGCTACTCTCAGCACTTCTTTTCAGTACTTCTCGTGAAACTTTATCCTAAGCCCTCTCCTTACCTCCATATTTCTCCTGGCCTTGAGCACGAAGGCCGAGTACTCTCAGGCAGTCGCCTTTAGTACCCTTTGAACCACAAGTCCGGACATGCGCTATACTAAACAGTACCCGTAAACCTCCACGTTCTCCGGGTGTGAGGAACTCAAACGCGGAGTTGTCAGGATCCCTCGGGAATGGAACAGTCCGCTGGCACTAATCCAGAGCCCGCTTTGACTGTCACGGCATCCTCTGCATGGTACGTGCAGTCGATTTCTCCATCTCTCGTCTCACTGAAAACGCGAAAACTACATATATATATATAGGGCTGGGTAGGGATTTATATAATAGGCCCGAAGGCAACTTGTGGTGGATCTTGTTTTCGAAATCATCCTCGAGGGATCTCATCCTCGAGGGGTTATTAATCCGGAAAACTATTCGGTTAAATGGCCCGAGTTAAGTGGGATCCGATAAAGCGCCACTTAACTCGTCCTGTAGGCATTAAAACAAACATACAATAGAAAAGAGTAAAACAGACGAGTCCTAAACGGACCTGGTAGAAGCTCCAAGCGTGTCATCGCGCCTAGGCGGCGAGCTCCTATTCCGTACCTACACATCAAAACTAAATACTAACGCCCGCTAACTAAATGATGCATCAAACTCAACACAATTAAACACAAAATCATCAATCGTCAAATAACCATAAATATGAAAATAACTCTAACTCATCCTATTCATGACAATTTTATTGTATTTTTCCTAAGTTACATCATACACGATTATCATGCTCAATTTACTTACTTCATTAGATCACTTAACCTCCATGAACTATCAATCACATCATGTAACTTATCACTTCATCACTTATCCTCCATGCACTATCAATCACATCATAAATCAATCCTAGCATGTTGTGCTAACAATCATCATCAATTTTAAATAATCAAATCGGAGGTAATTATACCTCACGTCGTCGGCAATCGGCGACGGCTAGGGTTCCGTCGCGCGTCTCGGAGCTCGAATTCGGCGCTCCTCGGCGTCCGATGTTCGATCGAGTCCAACTGGGTGAGCTCCGCGGAAGATCCGGTGAATTCTAGCGAATTCCAGAAATTCCAATTTTCCGGCGGTTTTCCGGCAGCTACTGGCGGTTTTCCGGCGGCTTCCGGTGGTTTTCCGGCGACAATAGCCGGCGGCGTCTACTAGCCGGAAAGTGGTCGTGTTGGGTACCCTCGGAACCGGCTCGGCGAGCCCGACTCATCTATGACATCAGCGTGGCCAATGGAGGCGGCGGCTCGCCGGAAAATGGCAAAACAGAGCCGGCGGCGATGGGTCGCTAGATCCGGCCGGCCACGGTGGCGACGGCCTCCGTTCCAGTCGGGGAAGGTCGCTGGAAGGCTGAGGGTGCTGAGGCGACCGACCGATCGCGGCGGCGCTGGTCGCCGGCGGCGGGATCGGCGACGGAAGCGCAACGCGGGCGCGGCGTCGTGGCGTGGCTTCCTTGCGTCGCGGCGGTCCGATGGGGGCCGGACCTGGTCGGGGCGGCAGGGCGACGCCGTGGCCGGGCTGGGCGGCGTCGATCGGCGGCCAGGCGGCGTCGGCCGTGGCGGCGGTGGCGCGCGAACAGGGGCGGCGCGGGCGAGGGTTTGGGGAAGAAGAAAGGAAAGGTCGAGGGTGTGTGTGGTGGCAAACTCGTAAATATTACTTGACTCGTCTCCGGCTCGAGTCAAGTATAATAACTAAGTCGTATTAAATCCTAAAAAAATTCATAAAAATCGGGAAAAATCCCGTAAAATCAAACAACACCACAACATTATAATGATATGCTCTATGACTAACAACCCACCCAGACTGCCCGAACGCGTCCTAACGCGGTAAACGGCCTAATACTAATTCTACGATCCACTATATATAAAAATAATAAAAAAATGACTGGCATACTCTCATATATCTGATAACTCATTCTGTTCTGCTGTGTTCACTTGGAGCTTCAAGGAGGTTCTGCTGCACTACTACCTGGAAGCTAGATACACAGCAATTGTATCCTCTACTCTTCGACAGTCATGTAAATCCTCACTGTAGCTGCGCCGTTATGGCGGTGTTGCTTATGATCCTGTCAATATCAACATTTTGTTTCTAAGCTGTTTGTGCTTATTCTGACATGACCATCATCCTTCTCTTCTGTTCTGATCCCTACTGCTAACTCGGCGGAAAAACCCTAGGTCACCCCTAAGGGCCTATTGGGTTGGTCAAGCAGATACTCTAGAGTATCGCAGGTTCTAATCTGAGCTATATCTGGGAAGACTACATCGGGGCAAGGCCTACCTGCTAACATCTACCCATGTCTCTCTGATCTCATCTATGTGAAAGGTCAACTAAATATACCCTCAAGATACTCTATCTCTTGTCCCACAACCATCCTAAGGTATGCTATAAGTTTCCTACTAGGTACGATTTATAGGTTAATGAGCTGCATGGCTCACTGTCGCCAGTCTACGTCCAACTCTCAGGTGTCCCTATACAAGGAACTGGACCGCTCACTCGGTTATAGTTGACTCGGTCCTGAGTCATCTATCTCACTCTATTCTATAAGAGAACGCGGATGGCTACTGTCACAGGGGTTAGTTT